>JAQIXA010000480.1:0-42379 GCA_034699045.1 Nanhermannia cf. coronata Gr-Ori-00579
GATAGGGCTTTCGTTGGTTACAAAACTTTTGCTGTAAAACGAAAAATGCGCTCGGTCTGGTATATCTACTGGTCTTGTTAGAACTTAATTTTCTTGATTTGTACTCATTTTTCCAAACATATTACATCTCATAAATAACGAGGAGCAAAGAAACTATATACCTGACAGGTCTGATAGTTAAAATGATTAAACCTATGAGATTATTTATAAAAGCATTTCATTAAAATATAGGTCTTAAGGCATTTAAAATTCGAACTTAGCAATACTTAGCAATTTAATTTAAAAATTTCTTGGAAAATTCAAAATTTTGTAAAAGTAAAATTTTGTGATTTTTTGGTCGTAGTGGGAATTGAACCTGGTTATTTCAATTTATGTAATATGCGTCTATTTAGTAAAATGCAACTATGTATCTAAATATAAGTACAAGAAATACAGATTTAAAGATTAGTCAAGAAATCTCAATTATGTAAACTCAATTTTCTTGTTATTCAAAATGTGTATTAAAATACCAAGAATTCAATGACTAATTTGAACAACATAATAATTACTTTCCAATTACAGAAACAGAAATGATAATCGTTAAATAGGGTACAGATTTACCTATATACCTATAGATAGGTAAATACTTAGGATTAGAATTAGTAAAACACATATTACCTATTATAGATAGGTAGGGTACTTTGTGTTTTATCTAAAATTGAATTATTGGTTAACCCATGAACATGAACTTGTTATTTACACTAATCTGTAAATAAAGTGAATCAAAGTTAAAAATGATTCATTTTAACAAACTTCAAGCCCGGATTTATGAATATCATTAGAAGGCAAAAAGTATTCTAAAACCCAGAGATAAATATGGTCAAAATATTAAATATTTAAGTAGCCATTATATTAATCCAATATTTATAAAAATTTCCAAATAATTTGATCACAAATGTTTATCTTTTGTCATTAAGCACATTGAATAAAAGGGGTCAAAAAAGGGTCAAAATTCAAAAGTTTCAAAAGAAAAAGTATAATAGGTACTAGTACTGACAAAAAAGGTCAAAAATGATTTTTCAACGTCATGATTTTTTAATCAAAGCCAAAATCTGTAATATTAAGTACATAGTAGATCCAATCCAATTATATTTGAAATGCCAACTATTCAAACAAAATTATAAAAAAGACTCAAAATCCAGGCTTTAAAAAAACCATTTTAAAAATCTGTTTTAATAATGCAATTTTTCTTGATTGTTTATTTTTATAAAAATAACCAACTTGATGGCCTTTATAGTACATTCATAAAGTATCTGTCTATTCTTGAGTACCTATTGGTAGATACTGTAGATAGTTACTTAAATCATTAGATTTTTACTTAGGTAATTTTATTTAATTGTATTTCTATCATGTCATTATATTCGATTCAATCCTATTTCATAACCATTTTAAAATTATAATAAAATCATTCAAAAACTTGCTATTTTTAATTCCAAAAAAAGTACTTATGTGTCTATAGGGTAATATATATTCATCATAAATATTTGTACAATCCAGTTCAGACCAATCCAGCAGACGTTAAAAATCCAAAATGAGTTTTTTGAAAAAAATTCAACCACATTTTATATAGATACAAAGTATACTTGTATTGATTATTGAGAGAAATTTTTAATTAATTCGATTTTGCAGATTTTCAATTGAATCAGAATCAGAATCAGAACCAATGTTGAATAAAATTCTGACAATTCAGTTTTGCATTGTTGTATCAAAATTCGTAATCAATATTTTTGGGATTTACCCAGAAATTTTGCTAATTTATTCAATAAAAGAGACATTACCATTACAGGCTTAGACTTGATTACAAAGTGATTCGATTACAAAGTGATCAAGATGAGGACAGAGTTAATACACTCATATAGTAGTTCAGGTCTTTCAAGATCTTCATCCTCAAATTCAATTCAAAAATCAAATGGACAACAACAAGATATCCGGAAATTTTCAACCATTTCTGGTATTCTACCAAAGGAATTCTCTAATTTTGAAGATCAGGATTCAGGTTGTGGTAATTCAGATGATGGACCAGTTAAGAAATGTTTTGCTCAAGTTTGTAGAAGAAAAGTTCTTGAAAGAAAGCTACCGATTGTTAAATGGTTACCTGTGTATAATTTGGAGAAATTACTACTTGATGTTATAGCTGGTAAGCCTAAATTATCATAACACCTATATAAAGCCTAAATTGTAATCTTAAAATTTTATCATTTTCAAAGGAATTACAGTAGGCTTAACAATACTTCCACAAGGACTCGGTAATATCAAACAAATTTTAATAAAATTATGTCTTATCCTTAGCTTAGGATGCAAAATTTTATCTAATTTTTAAGATTCTATTATTTGCTAAAGAAAAATTTAAAAAATTTCTTAAATTTTAATCTAAATTTTTGCATATTTTGGAAAATTTTACTCAAATTTTCCAAAAAAAAATTTAAGTTTATCAATAATAATAAGGCAAGGGAAAGAATTTTGAATCATCAATTCATTCGAGCAAAATGAGCTTTTGATATTCAACTTTACTTGATTTCTTTACTTGTTATCTTGTTGTCTGTTCTGAAGATAGCTTAAAAACTACAGGAGCAATATTAACCAAACTTGAAGAACCTTATAGGGTCTAGTTGTGCCATTTTGACAAAAATTTAGGGACCCCATTTTGGTCAAATGGGAAAATCAAAAACGAGATTTAAGTGGCAATAGAGGCATTTTGATGACTTCAATTTTTGAAATTTGACATTTGTTTGACCCCAAAGTTGACCCTAAATTTCAAATATTCAAGTAATGTGAGATATTTAAAGGGTTTTAGATGATGTAATACATATTACAGTAGATATTCGTAAACCTCGGATGATCTCTATTTGACTCATGTATTTCAAAAATTGGGGTAATTTGTGATGTTTTAAAACACTTTGTTTTGTTCGCACACTTAATAATTAACTTTAATATAGTTAATTAGATGCTATCTCTATTCTTAATTTAACAAGTAAAATTGATGAATCTAATTAATCTAATATTAATTGATCTGTAAAATCGTGATATTTGAATTAAATGACTTTTTAAATCTATTTTTTTCAGCCTATGCTTCAGTAGCTAATCTCCCAAGTCAGGTAAATTAGAGCTTCCTTAAATTATAAAATTAGAGCTTCCTGCTGATTTCATTTCAATTATGATTTTACTACTTTTAGATAGGCCTTTATTCATGTTTTGTTGGCTCTATAGTCTACATTCTACTAGGATCAACAGTAGATATCAAAGTTTGTAAAATTTTTGGTCTATCAGTATGAGGTTTTAATTGTAATTAATTTACATATATTAATATTTAAAGATAGGTCCGACTGCCATCCTCGCAATAATGACCAAGTCCTACTCCTATGGTCATACTCAGAATGCAATCCTTATCACTTTTATTTCCGGATTTGTGACAAGTTTTATGGGCTTGTTTCAGTTAGGTTTTCTGGTCAATTTCATTTCGATTCCTGTCATAAATGGTAAAATCACCACTATAAATAATATTTTTATAAATTTTACTAACTGATGTATTGTATTGTATCTACGAGTATTTAGGCTTTACAAATGCAGCAGCAGTTACAATTTGCCTGACACAAGTTAAATCACTTTTTGGTCTTCAATTTCATTCAGAAAATGAGAATTTACTGGGAGTTATTCAAGGCTTATGGGAACATATTGGAGATATTTCCCTCTGGGATTCACTTTTAAGTCTCTTTTGTTTCATCTTTCTATTTGCTTTGAAGGTAAATCAAAACTACTCCTAAACCCAAACCCACCTACATATTTTGCCTTAAATATCTACTAGTACTAGTACCCTACATATTGAATCCAGTCAAATATCTAATAAAATTGAAAAGGTTTAATTTAAAACATTTAGGCAGAATTTCAAATTCCAAATAATGTCCAAATATTCGAAATTACAGAATAGAGCATTATATTACTACCTAGTTGCATTCGAATAGACAAATGCACTCAATATTATATTTGAATTCTTAATAAAAATTTATATTTTCAGACTTTCAGTCGTGTAACTTCAATATGCATAGGAGTCTTTTATTGAATTTTCCCAGAACAATTAAAGATAAAATACTGATAGGTATTCCTTTCTGCAAATCTCAAACAATATCTGAAAAATTGAATGTCCTAATAATGCTCGCAAAGATAAAATGAAAGTCTAATTGATATTTGATATTTCAGGCAAATATGTAGATACTTTACTTTGTGGTTGAGTATTAAATTTTATGCAAATAGTGATAGAACTATTTAGATATGGGCAGACTTTTAGAAACTTTTGGTAGGGTACTTTTAAAAAAATCCAATTCTGGTAAAAATTTGTTAATTGTCCTTTGGTTATGGGCAGTAAATAGAAGTAGGTATATATGAGCATTTATTAACTTTTTAAATTTAGATTTTACCAAGAATTTGTTCAAAATTTGTGACTGAAGGAACACTAACTTCAAAATTCATAAATCTTGTCTCATCAGCTCGTTCTGCAGTTGTAGTAATAATTTGTACTCTCATTTTTATTACAATTGGGAAAGAAAATACACCTGTTGTACTTGTTGGTAATTAATTTTCTAATTATCAAAATTGCTAATTTTTATAAAATTAGCAATTTTCAATGAAGTTTCAATAATCTTAAGAATAATACCTAAAGTTTATCAACTTTGTTTTAGGTGAAATCCAAAGTGGACTTCCATCGTTTCAAATACCTCCATTTTATTTCATCGAGGACGATCAAGAATTCTCAATCTGGGGCCTTATTGAGAATAATTTGTCAATTTTAATCCTACTACCTATATTGGGTCTTATGGAACATGTAAGATCAGAATTCCTTGCTAAAATCCATCTAAAATCAGTATTCTATAGGTCACTTCAGCTAAAGCTTTTATGAAAAGTAAACGATTAGATGTAAATCAGGTATGGTACAAAACTCTAATAAAATATCTGGAAAGTAATTTTTCTCAAAATTCTTAAAGGAAATGCTTGCAAATGGATTTTCAAACCTTTTAGGGTCGTTTTTTGGATCAATGGTAAACTTGAGCTATTATGAGCTCGATGTAAATTGAAAATTTTCAAATTTTAGGTCACAACTGGGAGTCTATCTTTAACTACAGTAAATCAAGCCAGGTTCGAAATTTTAAAAAAAATTTAGAGATTCTCAAATTTTTGATATTTTTTGAAATTTTTAGTGGTTCTCAAAGTCCATTGGGTGGTCTAGTGACAGCAACCCTGGTTATAGTGTCACTTGAATATCTCACAAGTTTTTTTTATTTTATATCAAAAGCATGTTTGGCCAGTGTTATAATATTCTCAGTTCTACTAATGATAGACCTAAAGATCTTTATTTACATGTGGAGATCAAAAAGTGAGTTAATTTTATGTTTTATTTATATTTATGACTAATTTTACAACTACTATTATGCAATATATAACAATCAGTAGTAGTAGTAATAATAATAATAATAATAATAATACATGAATTGAATGTAAATTTTTGGAAAATTAACACCTTGGTCTTGAAATCTTGAATCTTGAAAAAATCTTGAACATTTTAAATTACCTACTTGTAGAAATGGACATCATACCTTGGGCACTTACTTTTGGTGTATCTCTGTTCACGAGACTTGAATATGGATTATTATTTGGGTTTGTCAATAACCTTCTAAAATACTATTTTAATATTTACTTACTTACATTTACATTTACACGCAAGTAAACATTCATAAGAGTAAAGGAAATCATAAAACACCAGTTTTAGCTCGTACTGGATACAATAATTTTCTAAAAAAAATCCTCAAGTACTACTATCTACGAGTATATGCCATAATAGAATAGAATTACATAGTATTAAAAGCATAAAAAAAATCGAAAATTTTGAGATAAATATATTTAAGGTAAACATACCCTAATATGTAAGATAACTTAAAAACGATTTCAATATACAAAAATGCTCAAAGTATTTGTAATCAAATGCCATATTTATTTACCAAATTTCTGATTTTAAAATTAACAGATCGATCGCAAGGTAAAAATGAGAATTATGAAAAATATTTCAAAATGAAACAAACTTTACAAGTCAGATTTTGAATTTGAATTATGATTTTAACTCATTCAAATGTAGGTATATTATTCAATCGTTAGTATTTAAGTACCATTCAATTTACATATGACATAAGCAAGAAATATTTTGGCAATTTATTCTATAAAAGGCTATTTATGTTGATAATACGATCGATATAAGTTAGGCATACATGCAATTATATTATCTTTTTGATTATTCATTATTTTTCTTAACTTTTCTGTCTGTTTACTTGTACTTTGTAATAATTTACGTATTTGTACAATGTGTTTAAAAATAATCTTATTTATGAAATTATGATTGAAGGTTCTCAATTTCTGTTGTTTTCCTACTCTACTATGCCGGCTCAGCTCGAGTTAAGGTCAAAAAGGGCACGGTAAGTCGAGACTCTTATCAAATACCAAAAACCAGACAAAATTTCACAAAATGATTTTTTTATGCCTTATATTGTAAAACCAGACTACCTTTGGAAGTGATTTCATTCTTATAAGTTTAGATCGATCTTTGGTATTCCCTAGTGTTGAATATACTAGGTATATTATTGGTAAGTAAATATAGAAAGAAAACTTGTTAAAATGCTTTTAAAATACTTTAAAATATTTATTTGTAGGGAAATCGGGCTCAGTTTGGGCTCATGAGAAACTCCCGGTTGTAATCGATGGTCATCATATACAAGTTGTCGATTATTCAGCAAGTTTGGTAAAATAAAAATAAAATATTTCAGTCTCAAAGACGTGAAAAGCCAAATATAAGATCAAGTATCTAGGATCAAGTATCTATAAGATCAAGCACTTTAGCCTGCTATTTTTAGACGTTTTTTGACCAATACTGGTGCTTAGAAAATCGATATTTGCCTTTTTTCTTGAAATTTTTTGGAAATAAAACCCTTTTCTGCCGTGAATAACTAATGTTTAGATCTTAATATCCTTAAGACTAATAGCCTGCAAATGCCCTTTCACTGATATAATTGCATCTAAAGTTATCTTTTTTACTTAAATTATAATTTATAATCCAAGTTGCTTCAATTTTGAGGTTTTTGACGCAAAATAAACAATTTAGTTAGAGCTTCTTCTATTGATATTGATTTTTTTGTTTTTAACCAAATACGTATATACCTAAGCTATAGGTTTTAAATAATCGTAAAATTTTAATTAATAATTGTTACAGTTAGGAGTATGTACTAGGTACTGTATATTTGTATATGTAAGTAAATGTACATTACGTTCTCTAGGGCATTTTGGACTTGTTTAAATCATACAATGAACGATCACAACCTCTAATCTTATGGAGACTTAAACCTTCTGTACTTCGAGGTAAAATCCAAAAACTTTCTTATCTTTTTGTATATTTGTGCTTATTTAATAGATACCATGTATTTTATTTCTATCTATAGTTCTAACAGGGGTAATGCAATCACAAAATATCTCTTTCAGAAGTTGTTCAACGATCGAGGAACTCGAAAGCTTACTTCAAGGTTACTATAATACTCTAATACTAATTCTAATCATAAAATTATTTTATAAATATTCTGACCATCAAAGAAGTTCAATTATTTTCAATAATCCTCAAATTGCAATATAATAAGCATACTTACACTTACTTAAAATTTACTTACAAAATGACATTTTGACTCAAAATTTTGCTTTTTCCTTACAAAATATCCAAAATTTGGTAACTAAAATGGCAGTATTACGTAAAAAATTTGGCTAAAATATATCGAAAAATGTATTCGAGTCTGAATTTTCGATTTTTTGTCATTCTGTAAAACAATCAAACTCCAAATTTTGAGGAATTTGGACATAAAATGACCGATTTATGCCCAAAATATGATTTAAATGTATCAAAAAAGATCTTAAAAATGTATTCTAAACAAGTATTTGATAGGACAGACCGATTTAAAGGAGGGCACTATAGCCATCTTAAGTTCTTTAATAACGCGAGCTAAAATTATTATAATCTTTATTTTTTTTATCAGAAATCCAGGATCAAGAAAAGTATTCTAAAGAAAATACAGAGACTTCAAATTCCTTCACTTTTAATCTAGATCGATGTGAGCCTAGTATAACTTTAAACCAATTCTAATCTAAGCCAGTGTTGTTTGTACAAACATAAATTTAATTTTTTATTTCATTTTGCTTTTTTATAATGTATTTTTAAACTAAAAATAGTATCATATCATATAAGTATCTATTTATACGAACCTATAAGTAATTAGATTATAACCTTATCTTAATCTTAATCTTAAATATAAATAAATTATTCATACAGTATAAGATTCAATTTTGTTTACAAATTACAATTCATTTTTTAATAATTGCTGTTCTTGTTGTTGGTGTTGGTGTTGTTGTCATTTGTTGTAGTGGAGAGAAGTTGTTTGCGATTTTACATTTTAAATATGTATAAAGATATTTAAGTCTGCATTTATGTATATAAGATAACAAAAAAAAAATTTCTTAAAAAATTTTCGAACACGACGATCTCGTTAGTTGTAGGTACACATTTACAGTAGCAAATTTGAACAAATTTTTGATATATGAAAGATTACAGTAATTACAGTTTACAGATTAGTATAAAGATTGGAATAAGAAGAATTTTTTTAGTTTAAATAATAAGGTACTTTAAATTTATGAGGTGAGAGCGATTATTCAAATTTTAAAAAGGATTCTATTTTAATGAGGTTTTTAAATTAATAAGTAAGTAGGTATTAGAAATTAGAAATTTAGAGATTATATTTTTCATAGGATATCATTATAATGGTTGGTCAATTCGGAAGCGAAAACTGTCAATTCTCCAAGACATTTTTGAAGACCATCGAGATGATATTTGAAGG
The DNA here is from genome assembly GCA_034699045.1 of Nanhermannia cf. coronata Gr-Ori-00579. Classification (NCBI taxonomy): domain Eukaryota; kingdom Metazoa; phylum Arthropoda; class Arachnida; order Sarcoptiformes; family Nanhermanniidae; genus Nanhermannia; species Nanhermannia cf. coronata Gr-Ori-00579. The sequence goes on from JAQIXA010000480.1 coordinate 8,949, forward strand.
TATTCTACAAATAAATTATCAAATTACAATTTCAATAGTATATTTATCTAGAATCAGTCCAGTCATATAGATTACACTAATCAAAATTTTCAAAAATATTCAAATCAAATGGAAAGCTTTAAGCAAACTTTTGGAATATTTTGAGAAAATTTGAAAACTTTGAAAATCTAGTGGTTGGAAAATATACAAATCAGATTTTTAAAAAGTTGAAAAATTTTGCATTTCAATCGATAAAATGCAATAAAATTTGAAAATTTTGATTATAGGTACCTAAATAAAAAGAAGCCTTTTTATGTTTAGACTTTTCCCAAGTCCAAAGATTCAAGATTAGATCAAAATTAGGATTTGACTAGGATCTCATAAGGCTTAGAATTTAGAATTTATTTCGATTTTTTCAAGAAATATGATCAAATAAGAGCTTTAAATCGATTCTTGAAAAGCTTTAATAAGAATTTCTTGCAGAAATATGATCAAAGTATGCTCTGTAAGTACGTATATGGAATTTTTTTGGAATTTTTTTGAAACATCAAAGGATTTCATAATATGTAGTATCTGCGTTCCCATTGCATTTTAAAAGCTTTCAAAAATTTCTGATCAAAAATGACCATTACATAATGGGGATTGAAAAAATTGTTCATACCAATATGAATTTACACAGTTGGGTAATTTTTAATTTAAAAGACATTTTTGATATTTTTGACCCATTGAACTAGATAATTTAGCAAGTAGGGTACTTACAGAGATTTGGTTAGTATATTCGTCTTGTTCAACTCCAGAGTCATCAGAACCAGAGAGTTCTACTTGAAAAATGCAAAAAAATTCAAAAAGTTAATACTTGCATGGCTTGGATATTTTAATTTAAAAAATTTTATGAGTTTTTTACCATCACTTTCAAAAGAGACACTTGATGAGGATCTCTCAAGGCCAATGGTCACTTTCTTCACATTAACATTGGTCACTTCTTCCTCACTTGAGTTGGCACCCCAAACTAATTTATTTTTGATTTGGTTAATGCTATTGAAAAACTGGAAGAGATCAATTGAGGGCTTTTTCTCAAGAGCATTGTCCATCAGTCTGATTGGAATCAAGACATTCTCATTCATTATCTCTACTGCTTGTACGAAACTTTCCCTAAAATATTGAAAAAAAAAATCAAAAAATTAAACCTTTTATGATTCAGTAATTTATTATTCAAATCCAACTGCCTTATAAACCATCAAATGAAATATTCAAAAGTCTCAAATGTCAAAATGATATTAGCAATATCTGTAGCATCTCTCATAAATATCCCTATTCTACTTACAACCTCTACAAAAAAAACTATTCAATTGTACTTTGAAGTGAACTATCAGTATTTGCTAATTAGTTTTCAAGATATTAGCCATCTCAATTTCAAATTAGGTACATGTACTCGTAAAGTAAACCAAATCTTGGTCTAAATTTTAAAAAATTTCAAAAAAATACCTAGGTAAGGTATAAACTTTTTTACTTTTAATTTAGGTGTTATGAATGCCGAAAGAACTTTTATGACTTGATTTATGCTAAAGTTTCTGCTTTTATATTTAGGTAATTGCTTATTATCATCCATACTTATTCCTATAAATATATGATCTGTAGATATACACTCTACTTGCAGTGAACAATTTTTTTTAAATCAGAATTTTGACCAAAATAGCTAACATTCACTCGTACGAGTATTTCCCAAAAATCACTAATAAAAATAATATAAATCTAATGATAATCGAATGATTGCTACATACAAAATACAAAATTGTAAAATTCTTAAAATGTGGAGACTTGAGACTTCTAAAATGGCAAAAAAACTAAAAATCCAAAAGTCCTAATAAAACTTACATTGTGCTGATGAGTGATCCGTGTGATTGAAATTCACTTTTCCTCCATAATCCATTTGATGAGTTATTTCTTGTGATATTTCTGTGAAAAAATAATCGATTATTATAATAATAATCTATAGATTTGCCCTTAAATCCTATACTAGTACCAGTAGTTCTATACTCGTACAGAGGCATTGCTCTCTACTACTAAATTTGTGTAAAAGTGGCAAAAATTTCGCACATTTCAAACGTGGTTTTTCCACAATAATCGAGTAGTTAAATAGGTAAATAAGTTTTCCCATTTTTCATAAATACCGCAGTCTCTATATCCTCTATTACAGGTTATATGGGTATGGGTATGGGTATGGGTATGGGTATGGGTATATCCTCTATTATATGTGTATAAGGTAAATAATTGGAGTAATTTAAATAGACAAATAATTATGTAACTATTTACTTGGGTTTTAAGGTATAATTTTTGGAAAATCCGATAAAATATTTACTTAATTAGGCATATTATGTATAGAGTGCATTATATAAAGTTTAGATTTTGCTGATCTAGTTGATTTAATTGATTTTTTTCAAGATAATTTCTACTTAAATGTACTCGTACACATACATTATGTTAATTGTAGGTACTGCAAGTGTTCAAGTTTAAGGATTCTGAGAATATGAAAAATTGAGTAAATTGTATAACCGATAATAAGTATTCATAAAATATAATCGAAATCATTCATCAGAAATGTGATTTTAAATGGTTAATTTGTACTACATTTACATACTGTATAGAGTACTATGACTGTAAAATATTATCATGAATAGTTTGTCCTTATTTTAACTTTATGACTTTCAAAAAAAAAGTTTTTATATAACAAACAACATGCCATAAGTCTGACTACTGTAAATTGTAATGTAAAAATGTACTAGTAGTTAAGTTAGTAATAGTATGAACATAGTAGCTTTTTATCTACTGTCAATGTCAATGCCAAAGCCAAAAAATTAACCATGATTATGCCTTTCCTCATTTCTATACTTTATAATATAGCTCATATATCAAGTATCCTATCCTATCCTTCCTAAATATAAAGTATCCTGTCAAATAGCATTTTTGTCAAAAGTATATTTGTATCATTAATTGTCTAAAGAGTGACCTAATGACTATAACCTACTAAATGCTCGAACTAGAATTTCTAATCACTTTTGCTGAAAATTTCAGACTTCTAGGTCAACATAAGTTCATAAAATTTTAAAAATTTGATCAAATTTTAATTATTTGTATCAAAATTTGTCAAAAAAAAGCATTTTTTAGTAGATAATTGGGTAGTAATTGCCTACTAAAAATGCTTTTTAAACTATGTGAAATCAATTTTTCTGAATATTTCAGACCTCTAGGTTAAGCAGAAATACATAAATTTAAAAATTTCAATCTTATTTTAGGATTTTGATGTATTTCTGAAAGTTAAAATTACTGATATCGGTATATCCGTAAGTTTTGACATTTTCGACAAATTAAATTTTGGACAAAGTGACCTACCTATTATTTTGATCTAACAGTATATCTTATGAGACTAGTATGACAAAGTATCGTACGATAGCTTTCTAGATTTTACTTTTAACTAAAGTATTTCAAAATACTTGGCACTACATTAAACAATTTAGCCTATATGTATAATGTATACCTAAAAACTAAAACCCAAGTCTTTAAATATTTAGATAAAGCTAATAATATCCTTGATATTGCATTGACTTTGCAGGTGCATTTCGCTTTTATAACTTTTAAAATTGTAGGATACCCTCCATTACAAACTGTTATATCATTATGAGTTCCCACAAACCTCAGACTAACTTGTAAATTGCAAACAGTAAAGCATACATTTTAAGGACCACAAAATTAATTATTTAGGTACTACTTAAAAGCTCCTAAAATAATAGTGCTTTTAATGGTACTTCAAAAAGTTGAAATAGTCTTAAATTTCCATTTAAATGAAGGTAGGTACTAACTAGGAAAATGGGTCTTATGCTTTTAGCTTGTCTTTCTCTCAAAATTTCAGACTTCTAGATCCTAAAAAATTTCGAATTTCGCTGATCTAGAGGTCTGAAATCAAAAAATTTGGTAAAAATTTTCTTTTATTACAAGTAGGTATGTGCTTAGTAGATTTTTAGTAGATTTTTTCAAAATTAAGAACAGTCATTAGTCATTAGACATCTAGTGCTTATAGTGTATCAAATTATGGGCTTTTTAGTGATCTTGAAAGTGTATAATTGAACTTGATTTTAAGTTAAATAGGTAGGGTACTTGTTCTTGTAAAATTATGGTATGTAATTATATACATACTTGGGAGTATTTATGAGCTTTGTCTTATGTAATTGTGCAATTTACAAAAAAATTTAAGTGTTATATAACTCTACTACTCGTATATATTATAGTGCTACTATATTATACTAGAATATGAAATGAAATTGAAATTTAAGATCTGCATTCAGATCACATACCCAGAGGATAAATTAGAAGAGTCCTTTTTGTCCTTGGGGCCGGTTTGTTTAGCCAAATAGCAGACATCGTGAAGTAAATGATTCTCCATTTTTTTACTAATTTACTTTTATTTTTGAGATAAAAATTTGATATAGATTTACTAGTAGATTGTACTATATAATATAGGTAGGTATAAAATTGATGAGTTTGATTTGAAAAATTTGGCAAAAAAGTATAAATTGAAAAGAAAAAAAATAACCACACGTTTCCAGCTTGCCTTTCAAAGTCACACTCTGCTCGAGAACAATTTAACTTGTTCCTTTTATATATCTATGATAATATCTTTCATATGTATGTAAGTATGGGCATTTACTAATTTAAACTTTTATGATTTCAAGATATTATTATAAACTGAAATACATGTATATATCAGTAGCAAATGCAGGCAGAGAGATGTATACTAGTAGTACATATAAGTAATAGTAGTAGCAGTACTAGTGAGTATAAGTTATTTGTAACCTAAACGTGAGTTTGTTGGAAGCTTTTAGTTTTAGTTCAGTTTATTTTGGTGTATCTACATAATGCTATTTCATATGGGGAAAAACAGCATTTAAATTTAACAAGTTGTTTCGGCTTCTCATTTCATTTAAGACTCAAATTTAAACACTTATACATAGGTACAGTACAATGGAAGGCTTCCAAATGTCGGCCAAACTTTACCATTTTTTACTTATTTTGTAATAGGTTTCTCGAAATTTGCCTTAGGTGTTTGACCCTACACACAAATTTTAAAAATTTTAATTATTTTAAACTTAATACGTAAAATATATGGTAAAAGGTCAATTTGGAACTTGTACCCAGTAAATGCAAATTATTTGAATTTTATTTTTATTGTACATTTTAAAAGGTACTTGTCTATCTATTTAGTCGGTCGACGACTTAATCAATAGTTTAATCAAAATATCTCTAAATCAGATCAAAGTTGGGATATTTGAAGCTTATTTGAAAAAAGTAATTTTTTAAGTTAAAGCCGACACTTTGTTAAGAATCCTTGTTATAATATTAGTAGGTAATACTAATATTATATAGGTATCTTATTTAAGTAAGCAAAGTGTGTATTTTTCTATATGAAAAAAATAATAGGATCAGACCATAGTTAATAAATGTATGAGAAATGTGAAACTCCTCCTCATCGTACGATCGGCAAGTCAAATTTTCCCCTTTTTGTCGAAAAAAATAAATAAACTTCTAGCTGCAAAAATCCCATTTATTTCAACACAACAACATTCACTTAAAGACCTATTATAACTTAAGATAACTATAATTATAATGTCCAGTTAATTGTATCTGTATTTACTATTTTTAAGTAGTTTACATATATTTCCAGATAACTCTAGTTCTTCTAGTTCTAGATAGATAGTTAAGTATCTAAATATGCAAGAAAATCATGAAATGCAAGTGACCCCATATGGAAATCTACAAATCTAATAATGTTTCAACATGTTAAAATACACTTTAAATCTCACACTTACTTTTTATTTTGCATAAATTAGTATCTCGAAAGTAAAAGTTCTAAACTTTAGAAAAATTGTCAAAAGCGTCAAAATCGTAAAATTGTAATGTAATTGTAATTTAGGTTCAAAATAATTTCAAAAAACTTATTTATCAAATTCAAAGATTTTCTAAAAATCAGACTTTGAAAGCGTATTCTTATCCTGGTTTGAAATCCTGGTTTTCGGACATTTGATTACATCAAGAAACTTAGGATTTCAAAATTGAAAGAGATTACGAGTATCAGTTTGAAATTACGAGCATCTTTGAAAAGAAAGAACCGGTATCTACTTAATTAAATATGGGCCATTTTTCTTAACTCTATGATGATTTGACTTATTTATTTCTAAAATTTTAAGTTTTTTTTGACCAATTTCAGTTTCGATTTCGAGCTTTCAAGCAATTTTAAAGATATTTTTAATCATTTTAGGTTTAAATTATCGATCTATAATCCAAGGTTGAGTTTTTTTTTACATTTTTGAAAGGTTTCTCGTACTATACTATGCCATGTATATTAGATAAAAAGTATTTTAAAAGGCCAATGTTTTCATTTTCAATTTAGATATGTAATTAAAGAAAAAAGTATTCATTAGACGATTACATTATTTTAAAATGATCATTTAAACACGATTAGCAAATCACTGACTAGCTGGATGACCGCAAACTTGGTCGATTGAGTAATTAAATATTCATGGAACATACAAGACCCTTATTATTTCATTTTATAAGTTTCACGTGTGAAGCATGTAGTAAAAATCTTTTTTTGATTTCCTTTTTACATAAATCTTTTACATTTTAACATTTTTTTTGCCCTTTAAAAGCAGACACACGTAGGCTTTCAAATTATGCAATAATAACTATCTTTTTGATGTAAGCTAAAATTGGATCTAAACTTATGTATATAATTAGTAAAATTAGACATTAGAGATTTAGAATAACTAGAAAAAAGCAAATCAGAGATTTTTGAGATCAAAAAGGTTGATTGCTCTTGACTTTGAAAGTTCGAAATTGAAATTGAAATGACATGAAAATATGTTACAATTTATCTTATCAATTAGAGTGCACTATTTTATAATTCATAATTTTATCTTTAGGTTTAATAACTACCCATACATATCCTTAGTATTATTATTAGATTAACTACCCTTGTAATTGTGGAATTATGTACCTACTTGAACTTTATGATTTATAAAATTATAAAATATGCATATAATCAGATTTCATTATCCTCAAGTACTAAACTAGGCTTTTGTTAGGTGTTTAACCAACTTTTTGGTGTTTGGCAAAATTTTGGCAAAATTTAGTGAATTTTTGGCCAATTTTGAATTTGAATTTATCTTGACTTGACCAAAGAAAAAAGCATTCATTTAAGTAGCACAAATGCATATAATCGGTGCAAACTAGTTTTTGCTAAAATAAACTCGAAAAACTTATCTTGAAATTCAATATTTATTAAAATGACATCAAATCATTATTTTGATATTAAAAAGGCTATTTATACACTGATACACAGTCTTGTATCAGTAATTTCAGTATTTGATTTAAGGGCATTTTACTCGTATCTATACTTTGTAATCACAAACTTGTGAATTGGAAATTACCAGTAAGTAGGATATGTATTCATAATGCATATAAAGATACTGATATTTTATAAAATCGCAATCAAAAGGGCAATAATCATAATCATTGATATAGCATACATAAGGTATTTCTTAATTAGGTAGATACAAATTAGATTTAATTGCTTCAACTCGTTTTGCACAGGAATACCCCAAAAATATTCAAGTTTGGAATTTTTTCATAGGTATACAGTACTTTATATTATGCTTAATATTAAAATACCAGAAACTTCAAAATTGCGATTCATTTGCGATTGGGCAATTAAGGGTAAATATCCGCTCAAGTTGTACAATTTTTCAAGTACGTACGCAAGCAAATAAACATTTATGTATTTTTAATTTTAATAACTTAGCTTTTAGTAGGTAGTATAAAGCTTAGGTATTTTATAGGCACTACAGCTCGTTCTATCTATAAAAAGTCTGAAGAAATCGAGTAAAGAATCCGAGAGGATAATTCGTATATAAATTATTTTAGATACAATTCAATCCTTTTAAAGAAACTTTCAAAAAGGTTCGTTATAGAGAGCTTCCACTGTACCTACATTTTGGAAAATAAAATTTTTCACATGATTTCCCAAATGAAATTCAGAATTAAGAATTCAGTTTGTTTATTATACACCATAAATGATTGTATGCATTTTTACTTAAAAATCGGGTTAATTTTTTAAATGACGTGCATAAATACATAGGTATATGTACGTACATATTAAGTGTACTATTACCTACATAATAATGTATATTATTGCCAATACTTTTATAAATACCTACACTATTACTATTTTAAATAAAAGAAAGCTTGCTTACTTACTTCACATAAAAGAGATTATAATTTATTCGTAAATTGTCAATTGAGATTTTTAGATTTTGATGAGAGATTTTTTGAAAATGAATTTTTATTTCATTTACTTATACCTATATTAGATACTTTACAAGTGCTCTACTTCGTATATTCCTTATAATTTTAAAATTATTAATAATATCGTTTTTAAACGATAATCTAGATTTCACAAAAAAAATTTTAAGTAAATATGTATGTACTACTACTACAATACTACTACTAACTACTACTACTTCTAGTATGTTATTTTATAAGGAAATTATGTATTAGTAATTAGGTACTGCTTTAATCTAAGTATCTACATTATAAGTAAATATGTAAGTACCCTACTAGTGTAAAAGTATTCATTTTAGAGATTAAGACATTTTACAGAAAATATTTTTCATCCTTTAAGATATCTGATATCTTGAGGATAATCTAGATCTTAAATTAGAAAATCTTACATTTAGACAAGAATCATGTCAATAGCAGATTGTCCTGTATTTCCCATTTTCAAGAAACTCGTAGTCTATAATAGACATTAGACATAAAAAAAATTTCTAAAATATTTCATCATAAAGTTGTAGAATACTGTTTGTATTTTGTATTTAGTTTACTAACTAATCCATCTTTTTATCATAAGTTATATTCATATAAGTAGGTACTAAGAGTAAGTACTAATACAACAATGTAGTACATAAATGAAAATTTTTAGTACTTTTGAGACATTTTTCAATAGTTATGTTGTCGGTTGTACTGCCTTCGACGACCAAATGAACTGCCGTATGAATTTGATCCTCCGTAATGGTATCTCAGGGGCTAAAAAATGTCAAAAATTTTATGAAAATTTTAATACATATGGTATTTATGTACATTCTACTGTAGTTATCAATACAAAATATCCAAAAAGCAGCAAATTCAGAAATATTAATAAATAGTTTTTGAAGCATTTAAACCTAGCTGAAATATAAAGTATACCTAACCAACCTATAAAACACACAAGATATTTTTTTAAAAATTCATCAGTTCTAGAGTTAGAGACTTTTTATGAAATTATTAGTTATTAGGTAGGTAATAGTATACTTTATAGAGAGAAGTTTTACTTACTGAAACATGTCGTCTTTTTTCCAGCTCACTTCTCCGTCCTCTAAACCTCATGGCTGGATTCATCGATAATTTTTTGTCTTTGATTTTGTGCCTTTGAAGTGAAATTGGGAGATTTCCTTCAAAATCATCATTCTCTAAAAAATTACATTTCAAGAATTTAAGATTCTAAATAATACATTTATCATTTAATAGCCAATCAGATACATAAACTATGTAGGTATAAGTAAGTACAAATTACTATGTTTAAATCATACCAGCATAATATTCATTTCTCGGATCATACTGAACAACATTTTCCTGAGTAATTTTCTCATGATGGGGGTACTTAAGACCTTTATTAGATGAAGCTGATTGTAATTGAGATGATGGTTTTTCCTCAAAATAATAAGGATGATGATTTTGGAGATCAATGGGTGGTTCATCAAAGTATTCATCTTCGTCTGAAAATTAAGTAATCCAGATCCAAAATTATAAAATAATTAGGTTGTAGGTATTATGCAGTGGCAGTAGGTAGGTAGCATGAAAAAGTAGAAATAAAATTCTTATCTGTAGGTTGTAGTTGTAATTTAAAATAAGAAATTTGCATTACCTGACTTAATTTCAGATGAAACCATTTTTCTTCCCATTTTTGATGTGAGCATTTCGATGAATTTGTTAAATGATGCTCTATCCACTGTATAATCATCATAATCTTCCTCTGAAGAAACAGGAGGTGTATATTTCGTTGAATAGTAGACGCTAGTAGGTCTTTAATAAATCAGAAAAAGTAAATATAATTAGGGAAAAGTAGGTCTTTTATTCTCTTTTAAGGAATACGGATAAGCTGTAGATAAGAATAAGAACTTAAAAACCTAATTAGACCGATATTCAAAAGTTCAGAAAAAAAATAAAAAACCAAAATATTTTTTTCAAAAATATGTATTTTGTAACAATCGAATCGTGCCTATACCTATAGGATAAATTGACAATTTTGTAAAATATTTGAAAAAATTAATGTTTTATTACAGTTTACATATTTACTACAAAAATGTTGTATTAAAAAGTTCTTTTATAGCTGTTTAAATTTTTTCATAAAATTGGGCAGTTAATAATTAATAACTGATATGACTTTCGTTTCGAATCTAAAAATTTTGCAAAAATTGTAATTTTCTGTCTTTATCAATTTTGGATTTCAAAATGAATCTTGATTTGAAATTTAAATAAGCATCTTGAATCTTGAAACTAGATATTAAATACCCTACTTGAAAAAAGTCTACTCGTACTCGTAGGGTACCAGTAACATTATATTTAAAAAAGCAAATATTTATAGGATACTAATAATAATATTTATGGTAAATGGTATGGTGCCTACCTGTAATGAGAGCTTCGTACCTCTCGGTTACTTTTTGTAGCTTCACTTTGAGCATCGTCTAAAAATAATAAAACCGCAAAGTACATAATTTTTAATTAAAATTGAAAATAAAGGAAACCATTAAAATACACAAAAGCAAACTATTAATTTTGGTTAGTAATCTACCAGATAAAATTGATCCTTTCCCTTGAGTCAGTTTATCCAGTTCTTGTTCAAAACCTGTTGAACCCGAGCTATCAAAAATAAAGGAATATATAGCTTTAAAAATCTTATTTAGGTATTTCAAGCATTTCCAAGTATTATAACTGGTGTAGGAGTATGGTAATTAAAATATTTAATTATCTATTATCTACCCTTTAACAGAAAGGCTTTGAAATTTATTAATAATCAAAAAGTTTGAAATTGAACTTTGAAACTTCAAAAAAATTGGTATAGAGTATAAAATAGATATACAGTGTTATACAGAAATGTATGGTGGAATTATTGCTATTCAACTTTGCTTGCACTTTGCTTGTCCGTCCGTCTGTCTGTTCGCCCCATAACTTTAAAACTACTCGGCCGATTTTAATTAAATTTGGTACCCTTATAGGGTCTAGTTGTGCATGCTCAAAAAAATTTCAAATTGCCCCACCCCTTGGGGTTGAGGGGACCCTTTAAGGGTTCCACATGTTAATTAAATTGGAAAAATTGAAAATGGGATTTAAGTGGTTCTAGAGGTTATTGATGACGGAGATTGCGAATATGATATCCATTTAAACAGAAAATTGACCTTTAACCCCGGAAAATGGGGCAACTTGTGATATCTTCGTTGCTTTGCTCGCACAATTTATAATCAACTTCTAGTGAGTTGATTAAAGCCTAGTTTTAAACTTTAATTGCACTATATTATAAGAACCTTGGATTTTTAACAAGTGAAATAGGAAGACATGCATGAAAACGTGATCGCATTTTCTATCAATTTTATGTCTCATTTGTTAAAAAACAAAAGTACTTTTACTTATATAATTACAGTCTAAATACAGAATATTTTTCCATGTATTTTTGGATAACCCTGTATAGTAAATAGTAAGGTATAGAGTATAGGTATATAGATATTATTAAATTATTTGTGTAGGTTAGAGTATACTTAAGCATTACCTTAATTTTTCTCCTAATATTTGTAAGTAATCCAGATCCAAAATTATAAAGTAATTAGGTAGTAGGTAGTAGTAGTAGGTAGTTAGCATGAAAATGTAGAAATAAAATTTTTTGTTTACTTTAATCCTATATTACGAGTATTATATAATTAAGTAATTTAAAAATAAGAAATTTGCATACCTAAGTACTTAGGAATATAATCTAAACTTTAGTAAGCTAATTAAGTAGATATTTCTACTGGTAAACTTTTTACGAAATTTCTAACTTTCCAAGAATTCTATGTTTATTAAAGGGGAAATACTATTTATAATGGTAGGGTATTTTGTGCAAAAATTAAATAAACATTAAAAACCTAGTAGGGTACATATACCGTAGTAGGAGTAGGTACTTACTTTTTGTAGGAATATTTTGTTTTTGTTTATTTTACTATTATACCTAATGAATATAATGAGATGACTAATTTAAAAACTTTCTCTCATTATTCTAGCTCTAGCTTACTCCAATCCCAATTTGTATTTGAGTAGGGGTAGTACCAGTAGGAGTAGAGGAGTTTTAAATCTACGACTTAAATTTTGACTTAAAACTCCATTTGCAAAATTGTTTTCCAAATCTTTATGATGAAAAGTTCAATGTTCTTTTTTGCAGTTTTAATCCATTTTTATCAGAAATACTTAGGTATTACATAATAATAAGTGTAAGTGTAAGTACCTATTTTTCTATGACATAAAATATAACCTATTGTTAGAATAAGAGTTGTCTTTTTCCCACTGGGATTAGAAATTGTAAAGTTCATAAGGTTATAAGGGTACTCTTTGAAAATATTTAAAATTATCCCTGAATGAATGAAAGCTTAAATTTAAATTTTAATTTTTTGCTAATTTGCAAAAATACTGTTGAACTAATGATCAGCAGCATTAGAATAGCCCGATTTTTTTAGGTTACTTTTAATCAATCGCCTACTCATAAAAAGTAAATTGCATTTTTGTCACACGAAATCTTTCTGTAGCTCCATCCTGCCAGTATCTCAATCTCAATATCGATAAGTATATAAATATATATTCCATGTGTTTGACATTGACGTGCATCAAAATCTTAACGGTTAACATGTCAAAGGTTGAGAAAATTAACGTTTTTCGATAAATTTCATCTGTAAAGGTTCCTTGGCTTTCAAAAATCTTACTTTGACTTTGAAGCCCGTTAGGGTAAAAAAAGTACCCAATTCGCGATTTTGCGGAAATTAAGTCCGAAGAGAATCGTTTTAGTTGTCGTATTTAATGAAATTGTAAATTGAAATGTACCTATGCCTATCCAAAATGTACCTACTTAAATCCTAAATCTAAAGTTTTTTATGTAGATAGGTAAATAACATTTTTAAAATTGACTTTTTGTCTATTTTCAATTTTCAATTCAATACCCAAACTAATTGTCTAAAATTTCAGATAATACGCTTAATAATATGTAATTTGAAAAAAATATTAAGTAAGGTACCTATGAATCAACTAAATTGAAGTTACTAACATAATATTAAATTATTAGAAGTAAATTACCTTTTTGCAGAGATTGTTGCTGACTTATTGGAATGCCCCGAATTGGGGAAAAGCAATTTAAAATAAGGGGGAGAAATATTAGTTGAACTTTTGTCAAAAGCATAATTTAATTAGGTTGCTTTATGCAATTTTTATTTAATTCTATTTAAAAAAAGTCTGAAATTAATTTTAAGGGGCAATGTAATGATAATTATTTATTGTCTATTCAGACTTCAGACAAGCAAGTTTGAGTTTGAGTCGGTTAAAAATTAAAATTCGGAATGAAGTCTAAACTGGATAAGTACCCGAATTTATAATAAATCTACCGGGTAAAGATTTAAAATGTCAAACGAGCAGACGCGATGATTTTGACAAGATTTTTCGGTTCAAAAATGCTTTTTCTTTTACAGAGCTTGCAGAGTGGTGAGTGGAGTACTTCAAAAGGGGTTATTAATTTTTAAGCTTCTCAATGTCAAACAACTTCCTAGGTAAAATATTATAAAGTTCCTAGGTAAAATTACCGTTACACTAAAAATAAGTATACTTATAATTTTAATTAATTATAAAGTTTGGGACATAAGCTTATTCTGTATTTTATTATTATTCTAAACTTCTAGAAAATTATTTTAGAAAAAATTGAATCCATTGTTAAATAAACTTAAATACGAATACTTATCGAAAAAATATTTAAAAAATCATTTCAGAACTTATCCTTATCACAAAGCAAATAGTTTACTGGGTAATTCTGAGAATCCTTTCATATTCCAGAGATTAATTTAAGTTGTTTGTAATTTGTCCATTTTTTGTATACTACCGCCTACACTTGGAAAAAACTTGATCCTTTCGAAAAATTGTTGAAGTTTTAAAAGCTTTCTATTTCTATTATTGAAGAATTAGAATTGAAGAAAGTATTTCAAAAGTTGAAAAACAGAAAAATTAGGATAAAAAATCCCTAATCTTTTCCTATTGACATTTTCATAAAAGATGAATTTAAGTTCTATCTTTACTTAAACTAAAAGATGTTGCCGCCTCAATGCCGCCTCAATCATAGGCTGTTTTCCTACAACAAAAAATTTAAATAACTATCTATTTATGCTATAACTTTAATAATTCTTTACTTTTACTTCTTGTAAATTACCTTGTTCAAAGTTTGTTTAATTTTGTTAAATAAAAAATGTCATCAAAGATGTTTGTCTTACAATAAAAGTAGGAGGTCCTTACCTAATAATGATTTAAGTTACCAATCTCGATACAAACTCTAAAGTAAAGTAGGTGCATATTGATATATAGTAGATCCTATTAATTATTATAAAGATCTTTGAACTTAATATTTTAAATCTAAAATCGTAATTACCTAAGTAAAGTACCTACCTATTAGCCTATTACTTATTACCTTCATATTTTTAAAAAGAAAATATCCAATCACAAAATGAGCTTATTAGATTTTAAAAAGCTTTAATTCCTAAATACTATCTGTATATTTATACTATCTGTATATTTGAAAAAATAGATTTAAAAAAGTACAAAAAATTCGAGACTTAACCTATTTAAATTAGAATAAAAGATATTCGGCATAAATATTGATAAGAATTATTACAAAAAAGAAATTAGTAATTGATAATTTTAAAAAATTAAACCTTTTTGTAGTAAAAGTTTATATTGATATTTCACTTGCATAAATTAAGCCCGTATCGAAACCACAAATAATCTTATTATTAGATGAAATATTAATTGAATTACAGGGAAATGGCGATGTATAAATTTCTTTAATTCCAAGTCCTTTCTTCAAAAATTCAATATTAAAATCTGGATTGTATTCCATATCTAGAATAGAGAAAAGATTAAATTAAGTAGGTTCTCGTTTTCTGAATAAGTACCTAATATGGTAAGTAGAATTTTTAAATTAGCAAGAATTTCTTACTTTGAATTATTTCAACATCATCTGAATTAGTAGGATACCAATGAGATACATCACCATTTTGAGAACAAGTAAAGAAATGATCTGGATCAATTGAGTGGAAATGAATTTCATTAATTGGTGAACCATCATCAGCTAGATTTGCAACAGGTTCAGAATCTCCAGTGATACGCATATCCCATAAGTCCAAAGAACCGGATTGATAGCTTACTAAAATAACTAGAAAAAAAATCGATTCATATTAGTAAAAGGGTAAATATTCTGGAAAAATTATATTTTCCTCTGCAGAAAATATTAAAATTAAATTGTAATTAACTTATTAAATGGCATTTATCATTAGTAGTTAATTAACTTAATATTATTTTTTGTTGGATAATAACCAAGTGCTAATCAAAATAACTTTATGATTAACAACCCCGTTTTTACCCTAATTTACTTTTGCAACATGTTCTACACCTATTTCTCACCGTTAGTAAAAGTAGGCTCTAGGATGTGCTTACACATTAAATTCAGCTAATTATTTAACTTCAGATTACCAAACTAAACCTATATAATTAATATAATTAAATAAGTACCTACGTATTAACTATACTTATTATTACCAGAATAATAAGAATAGTAGAATATGATACAATATTAGTATACCTACTCGTAATGTATAATAGATACTACTGATAGTTAGTACAATGTATGAACTATATTAATTTAACTACTAGAAATATGATTAGCTTAATCAATTATCTAACTACTTGTCTGCTTACCATGTCCTTGAGATGGATGCTGAGATAAATTAATGACACCACTTGACTCGATAAGAGGATTTGGGTTCAATGTTTTCACAGGTCTAGAACTTTCAGATCGAAGATCCTAAATTAATCAAAATGTAAACCACAATTAGGTACCTACTGGATTTTTATTTTTTAAACATTATAATGCTTATGATATTGATTAAAAAAATAGTATTTTCTTACCCATAGCTTTAATTGACCACCAGAATTACCAGTAACAAGATCAGATCGACTCATATATGATATGCAATAAATTGACAAAGGATCAACATACTCTATATAAAGAAAAAAATCATTTATAATACAAGATTGATCATAAAATATGACATTTTAAAACACTATGTATTTTGTATTACCTAACGATCTAATTTTGCTTCCGGTTTCAGTACATAATTGATAAATTGATCCATCTTCTCCAGCAGTTGCTAGTGTGTTTTGATGTAAAGCCATTGATGTGACTGGAGCAAAAATACTCGTTCCTCTGTAGAAATAGTAAAATTTTCAAAAATTTTTATTGTACTATCACATAACATAACAATTATTAAAAAGACATTTTAGCTTTAGCTAATAAATATTTTTATGTTGGACAATAACCAAGTGCTAAATCAAAATAACTTTATGATTAACAACCCCGTTTTTATCCTAAATTTAATTTTGCAACATGTTCTACACCTATTTCTCACCGTTAGTAAAAATAGGCTCTAGGATGTGCTTTATATTTTAAATATCAAATTTTAAAATCAATCATTTATAATAGCTTATAGCTTACTTAATCTTATGTATTTGATGAGATGACAATTGCTGAAAGTCAGTTAAAGGTGCTGATCCCCCAAATTGACGATTTAATCTGAACAAGTTGACACATCCTTCGGTCGTTGACACAGCAAATCGGTCTCCTTCCAAACTCTAAATGAACATAATAAAAGATTCTTTAAATTACAGAAATAAAAATAAAAGTATATAACAGGTAATTTTCTCACTTTAATGTCGGTTACATCACCAGAGATTAAACTTCGGTGTAGAGTGTCAACAGAAACTTTCGGTTTTGATGGCCGACCCTCGTCAATTTCGAATTTCCATAAAGATATTTCATTATCCTGCAAAAACATCAGAATTATAATACTAGTCAAATTACTAATCGACCTTATGCTACTGTAGTCAATTGACAATTGTAATTAATCCTAAGTACTAATTGTAATTTTAAATACCTTTTCGCCGCATGTTCCACATATGAAATGCTCAGTCTTGGATTTTGTCGGTTGTTCCTTGACCCAGGTCAACTTGCTCACATTCCGTCCCACCTGCTTGTTGACGGTAAATCTCTGTCTTTTCCTTTGCCTCTCGAAATCCATTAAAGGTTGACCCCTTTGAGATATCATGACAATTTAATTTAATTGCAATTTGCTTTGCAATTTACAAACAATAAAAAAAATTTAATAAAATAAATGAAAAAAAATGTGCTTTTGCCTTTGATTTTGAGTTTGGGTTTTTTAAAAAGCAGCCGGTTACTAAAATCAAAATGAAATATAAGTACCCTACTGCACTGGGGGCAAATAAAACAAGCAATGTTTTTTTGACTAGGTATTTACGAATTTCGGGTTCGGGTTCGGTTGAGATTTCATAACGCCACGGGCCACGCTAGAAAAATGAACATAATCGGAGATAGCCAATCGGCCCAGTTTTTTATGCTGGTTCCGAATCTGAAAGCATTTTACTCGTCACTCGACCAGTTCCCGAGATAATTGAGGTCAAATGTCAAATTTTGAAATATAAAATACTATGTGTGGAGTGTGGAGATCTCCAGGAGATCTATCAGACAGTAGAGAGTAAATCCAAAATCCAACACATCATTGAAAAGTTCTCGACGATTACTACACTATTACAAGATGGTCTAACAATAAGTCTAGGTCATTGACCTCAAAGGTCAAGGATCAAAAAATTAAAAAGTTAGGTAGATGAGCGAGTGAAGTGAGCGCTTACGATTCAACTTTCGCTTAACTTTTTTAGTAGTCCGTGCCCGTGTCCGTACTGTCCATCTGTCCAAATAAAAAAATTATTAGACCGATTTTAAACAAATTTAGCCTAAAGAAATAATACTAGTATACCTAACCTACTTTGGTCTAGTTTTGTTCGACAATGATTTCAACAATTTCCGGGTAGTGGCTCATTCGGTGCTGAGAACTTCGGATCTTTATAGCGGCCACACATGGGCAAATTTTTTATTTCATAAAATACCCCCCTATATGGTCGTTGAAGCCGCATTGTGGCACCCGATACCTCAAACTCAAATTAAAAAATGTATTCAACACTCTTTGCTCGTACACTTAGCAATCATTATATGAAATTAATTTAATCCTAGTTCTCAGTTTTTAATTATAATTATTTTAAAAATATCTATCTACATTATTAAGCTGCTAAATTGATTTCGATTTTATGTACATTGCATCCTATCCTAAATCCTAAATCCTAACCTATTCCATTCAATAAATTAATTGAATTTGAAATGATCTTCAGGATGACTTTGAGGATTAAACTTTGATATCTTTATGAGACTTTTACATAAAACTCGATGAAAACGTATCTCAAAAAATGTTTTTTTGCTGATTTTGTCAAATCGTCTATAAATTTTCATTAAATTCATTCATATTTTATGATCTCAGGCTTAAAAATATTACTTTCTTATACAGTCTACCATAAAACATAAAACATAAAACAAATTATTCATTCAAACTTTTATATAGGTACCTATACCGTCCTATATGTAAACACTACGTACTAGAGTAGACTGCAGTAGCCTAATCTTAAGTACCTAGTTTCTACAGTATATGTATACGGATATACTATGCTAGTCAGTAGGGTATAATATGAAATTGAGATTTTTTTATCTTTCAATAAGATTATTAAACTCTTTTTTTGAAATTGAAATTACTTATAGGTAGGTATAATTATAATAAAATATCTACTGATGCCTTGTACCATGCATAACATACATATACTTAGGTATTAGGTACATGTACATGTGCGTACATATCGGTATACATGTCCTACAGATACATGTACATGAACTCATAAAGCTTTGGCTTTCAATTTCAATAACCAATATTGAATTCATTAATAAAATTAAAATATCTAATTCATTGGCTTTTAACAATATATTTATGTATTTCCAAAAATAATGGAGGGAGGTCCTGTATTGAATGATACCTACTATAGCGGATAATATTAACAAAATATTCAATTAAAATTTTTAACTTTTGTTAGTTTTTTTAACACTTACCATTAGGTACCTATTAGTATTATCTAAATAATACTAATTGTCTAAATAAAGTCTATCAAATTAAACTAATGTGTAAGATTTACATTTTTAGGAATGACTTGTTGATTCTTATTGATTTTTAAGCTTTTTAGTTGATAATTGATAACCTAATTATCCATGATTAACAAATAAGTCAAGAATCGTATGATTATTTTCTTATTTCTTATAGATGCTAAGGTTAATATAAATGTACTTTACACGAGCTCGATTACATATTGACCTTATTTACACATGATTTATGTAGGTAATGCATGCATATAGGGTACTAAAATTTAAAATTACTAAGGGATATGAAAAAGTTAGCTTTTTGTTTTATTTTAGGAATTAAATTCAAATTTTTTGCAAAAAATATTTTTATCTAATATTGGTATATAAGTGTATTAGAGTAAGTATTCCCATCCCAAATCCCAAAGCCAAATATACTTTAGAGCTAAAGACCTTTAGATCCAAATGTTTTAGAGCCAAATGTACTTTAGAACCAAAGACCTTTAGAGCCAAATGTTTAGAGCTAAAGACCTTAGGCCCTTTCACTTTAGAACCTTTGGCCGGATACCCTTTAAATATTGTGATTTTTTCCATTTTATAAATTTCTTAATTTTCAAATTACAGATACAGAACTTATTCTAATATCAGTAGTAAGTTGTACAGCACAGGTAAGATCAATATCATCTCATAAACCTAGTCAAATAATATACTCTAAATGTAGTTTTCTGTGTACCTATTTTGAATGTCATGCATTAGATTAGGTAATTTTCTAAAAATTTATAGTACCCTATCGATTATATTCTTGAAGCTTGTAAATGGAAACAGAATTGAACAGAAAAATTTACCTTTCTACTTTCTGGTTTCTCGATTGCATTGATTTACCTATAATTATTAAATACCTACGTATTCCGTAGGTAATTAATTTTTTCTGACTAAATCTGTAAATGTTTTACATAGATACTTGTATTGTAATTTGGATTTAGAAAACTTCTAACTAATAGACAATTTATCATTTTTAAGTACATAAATGTACTATACTAGTGTACAATATAGTTATACACTAGCTAGCAAGTAAATACTTTAGGATACGTTTTACATAGATATGTAACGATACATGATGATGATTGTTTGATTTGATTGAGAAAAAACTGGATAAATAATATAAATCATCCTAATCCCAACTACAGATATATTCGTACCTCGTATCGTATTACATATTATATGTACCTATAAGCCGATAGCTGATTAAGAATTGATGCAGGGTTGGCTTTTTTTAACTCTTTTTAACTTTTATATTCCAAAATTCAGGTGCAAAATCACAATACCTAAATAGGTACTTAAATTTTGCGGGATTTTTAAAATTAAAAAATTAACAAAAAAAATCCTGCAAAATGATAGAAATTTCATTCTTTATTGGGGAAATAGTATATCTCAGGTTTCAGGTGTATGTGCATTCCAGGTTATTTTGAAGATTTTAAATGCCAAATTTTATTTTTTTCGAAATTTTTAGGTACATGTTTTAAATTTTTTTTCATAAAGTAAGATAAGGCATCGAATACACGAGCTACATCGAATATGTAAATGTAAAGGCCTTTACTTGGTTTATGCAAACTATTAAAAAACATCATCCTTGTATATACCTACTTAAGTACATACATAGTTAATACACAGTAGACACGGATCTACTTATAAATTAGTATAAAAAAGCCAAAAGTCAATGAGATTTGGATTCGAGACGAGAGAGAAAAGGGAAACTGCAAGAAAGCTTTTTACAATTCTTTTCAAATCAAATATACATATACCTAAAGGTATAGAAAAGGTCAGATAAAGTAAGACTCGGGCTCGTGTGTACCTATATGTTAAATCATAATCATAGTTAAAAATGCAATCTCAAAACTTAAAATATATGTACATAAGTAATGTACATATTTGTACCTAATCAATTTTAACTCTAAATATTATCCATTACATAGATGTACTAATGAACTTTATAGAGTTGACAAAGTTGCAAGCTTTTTTTCTTTTGATTTCAAATTTTCCATGTCATTCTGTAGTCAAATTATCTCTCAATAATTACTCTAGAAAAGTCACCCTGAGTTTATTATGTCCAATAGCAGTACAGAATATGTAAATGAAAAGTTGATGACTCCAAATTATATTAAATCATATCAAAACGATACAGAAAGTCCTTACACATATACATATATGTAGTAGGTACTATGTATACTGTATACTTTACTTGAGCAAAGTGTGTTCAAGAATGATAAAAAATGATTTTATAAGTAGTTGAGAAGTATTATTTGTTGCTGATGGTCTCAATAATTATTTAAAATTTCGATTTATTAGCACAATTATCAAATTACCTAAGACCTGTTGAGTTGGGGGAGATTGTGATTTGCAGATATCAGCATGATGGTCAACGTTATCCAATGGACAAGACTTGAGTATAAAAACTCAGGACTGGACCATGATCAAATCACATTCATCTTCGGATCTCAGTTAGATCTTCGTGATTTTTACTGAATCCAAGTCTTCGTTTGGCCGTTTTCCACCACTCCATATTTTTTTGGATATTTTCAAAAAACTTTACAACTTTCCTCAATTGAAATTGAAAGCAGATTCAACATGAGGATCGCTGCTTTCATCGTTGGACTCTGCCTTTTAGGTAAGTATTTTTCTCAAAATTTCATTCCAAATCTCCCCAATATTTTCTCCAAATTTCAAAATTTTAATCCAAATCCACCAAATTTTTATACAATTTTCAAAATTTCAATCCAAATAACTCAAAATTTTTCAAAATTTCAATCCAAATCCACCTTAAATTTTCTCCAAACTTCAAAATTTCAATTCAAATTAACTACCCACCCATATTTTCTACAAACTTCAAAATATGAACCATAAAATTTTCCAAATTTCAATTTTTTAATAAAATTTCCCTAACAAAAAAGTTTCGAAAGGCTCTAGCTACTATTTATAATTCAATTTTTCAAAAATTCTCTTCAAAATAGAATGCATTTTGAAAATTCAAACCCCTATTAAATCAAGTTTCTAAAAATTTCGAATTTTTCCTTTGGTTTTATAAAATACCCTCAAAAATTTCTCCCCATTTGAGAGCTAGCTACTCAAAATTTGAGCAAAATTTTCTAAAAATATGATAGTAAGCTAAACTCTAATTTATGCATTTACTAGTCCTTGTATAACTAAAGAAATTTTCCAAGTTTTAAAAGTAATACCAAGGTTCACATTTCCCAAAATTTCAATGATTTTCTAAATTTTTAGTTCATTTTTTACCTAATTTTCAAATTCTCAATCCAAATTTTCCAAACAATTTTTTAAATTTTTCAATTTTTGACTAATTTTTTTGATTTTTAAATATAGGGTTCGTTTCTGCTCAATCAGAAACTTATGCCTGGAAGGTCGGAAAACAATACATCTACAAAGTAGAAGGTCGTTTGATGTCAGGAATCTCAAAGATCAACAGTCAATATGCCGGGTAATTTATACTTAAAAATATTCAAATTTTTTCAAAAATCTCATTTCGAATTTATTTTATAGACTCCAACTTAAGTACAAAATCATCGTCACAGTCGTCGGACCTAACCGACTTAATCTCAACGTAAGTACTTAAACCCTATAATAAATTCATCCTTAAATGCCAAATTTATTAGCATTTTGCACTCATTTCGGATTTCCGTATTTTAAAGCTTCAAAAATGTCTAATCCGAAATCCGAATAAAAAAATGCTAGACGAATTTGACATTATTGATTATCCTGATACATATAATAATTTGAATTTTAGACTAATTTTGACTTTTAATTTTTTAGCCTGTCGAACTCAAGGCTGTCGAGCTTAATGAGCAGATCGAAGGGGGTTGGCGCGAGGGTATGCTCCGTGGTGAGCAAGAAGCTCAAATCCCACATGAGCTTTTACAATACCTCGAGTCCCCCATTGAGATCACACTCAGAAAGGGCATCGTCGAGTCCATCCAAGTTCAAGGTAAAAATTCTAAAATTAATATACATAAATATCATTCTTATCATACATATTAACATATTTTTAATTTTAAAGGTGATTTGCCAACTTGGGCTATCAACATGAAGGTGAATAAAATTTATAAAACCACATTATACTAAAAGATCTTATAAAGCTAATAATCGTTTAATCAATTACTAAGAAAAATTATTTAATTTTTTGTATTTTTATAGAGAGCTCAAGCTTCCATCCTCACCCTCGACTCAACTGGTGTCAACGCCATTGTTACTGGAAATCTTAACAGACCAAACAATAACAATGTCAGACCAGAAGAACACTCAGGGTAATATTATAATAATAATTATGTAGGTATCTTTATACTTTTGTACTTAATATTTGACTTTGTATTTTACAGATTCTTCTACGAAACCATGGAACAAACCATCCACGGAGAATGTGAAACTTATTACACAGTCAACGAACAAGGAGCTCTTGAACCACCATTCAATGTTCAAAAACAACAAGCTGCCCCAAAATCAAAAGAATCCAGCTCTTCAGAAAGCCGTGAAAGCCGAGAACACAGATACAGAAAACCATCCAGACCATATTTCCAATTCAAAAAATTGGCTCAACGTGAAGACTCTGAAAGCTTCGAAGATTCACGAGAAACCAGACAAGGTGAACTCCCATGGCCAAAAGCCTTCGAAAACTTCTGCCATCAAGGACAAGAAGTTTACGAAATCGTCAAAGCCGTCAACTTTACCACCTGCAAACAAAAGCCAGTCCTTGCTTACGTCACCCCAGCTGAACTTTATTGCAGACCAGGAGACAACACCTGTGGATCACTCTGGAACCGTGCCATCATCACCCGATATTTGGCTTGTGGAACCAGCAGAAAACAATTCACCATCCTCAGAATGAACCAAGAAGAACGAATCCACTTCGGAATCCGTGAAACACAAAAGACTCTTGTCGGAACCGTCAAGGTATGCAACATATTGAAATCTTAACTTGAATCAAATTTTTTTATAATTAATAAAAATATTTATTTAGAACATCACTTTGATCGAAGTCCGTGATGGTGGAGCACCAGAACACGTCAAGAACCCAAAGACCATCAACAACCTCGTCTACCAATTCAACCCACATGAGCAAAGACAAGTCCGTGATGGAAAACTCCAATATGCTCAACCAAGATATTCTGAAGAATCACGATCAGCCTACAGACAACACAGAAACAAATACCAATCATCATCATCATCCTCATCATCTGAATCAAATGAGCCAGGAAAGAACAGCATTGACTCATCTTCATCCACCTCAGAAGAATCTGATGAAATCTACCAAAGAGATGCTCCATACCTCCAACAAAAATGGGAAAAACTCGCCCGTAAACTCTCAGGAGAATCATCATCATCTGAATCCCGTGAACGATCAGGAGGTATTTCACTAATAAAAAACTTAATTTTATAAAATTTTCATTTATTTTTTTTTATATAAACAGAACGTGGAATGCCACTTGTCTCAGAAATGCCATCAATGAAACAAGCTCCATTGAACCCACTCCTTATCTCCCCACTCGACAAACAAGGTATGCTCCAAAGAGTTCGTGAACTCATGAAGGAAATCGTCAGAGATCTTTCAAGACCAACTGAAACCGAATCAATGGCCGAAAAAGAAACATTGAGCAAAATCTTCACCGTTGCCAAGATCCTCAGACGATTAGACTACGATGATGTTTACCAATTGTACAACACCATTGCTTCCAAAAAATCAACTGAAGAAGAACAAACCGCCAGACAAATCTTCCTTGACACCATTGCCATTGCTGGAACTAACCCAAATCATTTAGTTCTTTTCGAACTCATCAAAAAAGGTAGCTTGAACGGAGAACGTGCCGCTCAAATCCTCATGAGCTTGCCAATGTATGTCCGAACCCCAACTGTTGAATATTTGAAAGAATATTTCGTAAGTTACAATACAAAAGAATGACATACATATACCTATTTAAATTATATGTGATTTTAATTTTTATTATAATCTACTTAATTTGTTCAAATTTCTAGCGTCTCGTCAAAGACACCCAAGAACAAAAGCACAGACAAGTCAGAACCACCGCCATCCTCTCATTCTCCAACATCTTGTACCAAGCTTGTATCAATGCCAGAACCAAGACTTCCCGATTCCCAGTTGCCATCTACGGAGAATTCTGTAACGAACGTGTCGTTGCTCAAGAATTCCTCCCATACTACCTTGAAAAACTCGAATCCCACTGGAAATCAGACTCTGCTGAAGATAAACACTTCACCGTTGTCTTCCTCAACGCTCTCGGAAACATTGGACACCCACGTGTCATCCCATACATCCAAAGAATCTTGGACCAAAGCCCATCATCTTTCCTCAAAATGAAAGCTGTCTTCACCCTCAAACACCTTATCGTTTCACGGGATACCCTTAATGTCCCAGAAAACATGCGTGAAGTTACCGGAATTGACCGTGAACCAAAGTATGAAATGAATTATATTTGTATTTTTTTCAATTTATTTTAATTTTTCAATTTTTTAAAGGGATCTCTTAACTGATGAACTTATCGAAAAGAAAGTTCTTCCAATCCTCGTCGCCGTTGCCCACGACAAGAGCGAACACCCAGAAGTCCGTATGGCTGCCATCTCACTCTTATGGTACACCACCCCAGCTGATCTTACCATCTGGCAACATCTTGCTTACTCCACATGGTTCGAAACCTCACAAGAAGTCCACTCATTCATCTACTCATCACTCAAGAGCTTGGCTCATGAAAACAGACCAGTCACCGGAATCAACTGGAGAA
Source organism: Nanhermannia cf. coronata Gr-Ori-00579 (assembly GCA_034699045.1). Classification (NCBI taxonomy): domain Eukaryota; kingdom Metazoa; phylum Arthropoda; class Arachnida; order Sarcoptiformes; family Nanhermanniidae; genus Nanhermannia; species Nanhermannia cf. coronata Gr-Ori-00579. The sequence continues at coordinate 35,175 of JAQIXA010000480.1, forward strand.
TGCAACAAAAAGCCAGAATTGTCCTTCCTTTGGCCAAACCAATCCTCCCAGGAGCAGCCAAATCACGAAATCTTTTCACCTCAGAATTCGTTGATGAATTAGCCACCGGATATTCAGCTCATTTGTCATACTTCGGATCAAAAGACTCAGTCATCCCAAACAATGTCTACTTCAGAAACTTCTATCAATTCGGAAATGGAGGTATGGGAGTCAACCCACTCGAATTCTCCATCCACGGACACTCAGTTCACAAAATCCTTGCTCACATCATCAACAAGGTCACAAACAACAAAGACAAAGATCTCCGAAAAGAACACCAAGATCTCGATTATATCCGCAAAGAACTCGGAATTGAATCACGGGAACAAGAAGAACCAATCAAGGGAACTCTTCACATCAAAATCCGAAATGAAATGGAAAGACTTTTCTCAGTCAATGAACAAACCATCAACAACTTGATCAACAAATTGAAGAGCAAAGCTCTCCCAAATCTCCGATCTGCCCTTCCATTCAACTTCCAAAAAGTCTTCGTCTTCGCTGAACACACCATGGCTATGCCATCTGCTTTCGGTAAATAATTTTTTTTAAATTATTTAAAAAAAACTAAAAACTAATACATGGTATTTTTGTAATTTTAGGTCTCCCAGTCGTCTACAAATTCCATATGCCAATCACAGTTTCACTCAAAGGAGCCGTTAAAGTTAACGGAATCAAAGGAGGAGAAATGCAAGTTCAAGCTGAAGTTCACCCAGTCTACTCATGGAAAACACATGCTTCAATCTCATTCAAAGTTCCATTCCTCGGAAAGAAATTCGCTGCTGGAGTCCAAAGACACTTCGTTGTTGAAGCTCCATTCAGAGTACTTGTCACCAAGACCGAATCTCAAATCCTCAAATTGGCCATTACCCCAGCTCATCTTAAAGATGGAACCCCACAAGGAAAGATTGATCTTATCTCATACCACCAAAAACCATACACCGCCATCATCACCGATGAACTTTACCCAACTCTCTACCCACGAGGAGGAAAAATGAAGATCGTCAGATCACTTGCCCCAGGACAAGCTCCATTTGAACGTGACCTCACCTTCGGAAGAAAGAAATTGGGTCTTGAAGTCTCACTCAAAACTCGATCAGACTACGCCAAAGAAAATGAAGGACAATCCGCTTGGGTTCGATTCCTCCGAAAATTCCACACTCCAGGATGTTGGTTCAATGTTGGATGGTTAGGAGCCACCAGCATCAAAAATGTTGAACGTAAAGTCGTCCTCAACCTCGACAAATCCGAAACAAACACCCTAGTCTTCATGATTGGAGGACAAAGAAAAGCCCACTCACTCCGTGGAATCTTAACCCAATCATCTGAATCATCAGAATCATCATCTTCATCATCTGAATCACGCGAACAAAGACAAAGAAACTCAAGACAAGAATCATCAAGCTCAAGCCAATCTAGCTCATCATCAAGCTCATCATCTTCATCAGAAGAACAAATCCACAGATTCGCCAAGAAATTGAGATTGAACAAAGTTTCAGAATCAGTCCAACAACACCCAGAACAAGGAAGAATCGTCGTTGCCGCTATGGTCGGAAAGAAAAATTACATCAAATCCATCAAAAACAACCAAGGAATCCAAAACCTTCTCCAAGGACAAACCACCGTCCAATACTTGGTTCAATTCACCAAGACCCCAGAACGAGTTTTCATCCGTGCTGCCGCCGGTGATGCTGCCAATGAAGCTGCTGCTCTCTTACCACAATCCCTCCAAACCTTTGCCAAACACATCATCAACCCACAAAACAGCAAAATCCAACAAGATGGATGTATCAACTTTGAAGGACATTACGATGCCCCAGCCAAATTAAACAGACATATCCTTGTTGTCCTCCGTAAAACTCTTCTCCAACAAGACCTTAAAGTCAAGGTTGAAGGAGCTCTTCAATTCGGTCGATCATGCAGAAACATGCAACACAAAATCAAACTTGAAGGAGACCTCAAACGAGGACCAAAAATGACCAAATGGGCTCTTGACCAATCCCCAGAAGCCAGAAAATGTATTAAGGATGAACAAAAAGGATTTGAAATCTCACCAATCTGTTTGAAGGTTGCTGAACACCAAGTAAGTACCCACTACACAAACTTTAAAATTATATAATATACTTAATACATATACCTATTCTATACTTAATACATTTAATTTTTAATTTTTTAGGCTGCTGCTCTTAATGTTTTCGATATCCAAATCGAACACACTCAAATGCCAATCCGAGTTAGAAACGCCACATACCACGTCAGAGACTTCGTCAAGGCTTACTTGTACCCATACATGAGCCAAGACTATTATCCAAAACAATCAATCGGACAAGGAAAGATCAACCTCCAAGTCAGACTTACACCAAACCAAGAATACCTTACCGTCTTCATCGAAAGACACAACTCAATCCTCAAATTCCAAAACATCAAAACCGGAAGAGTTATCAAGAAAATCTTGCCACTCACTGCCACCCAATCCCTCCTCAACAATGTCCGTGATCGAGTCATGAAATCACAATCTGAACCAATGTGCGCTCTTCAAGATAAATTCATCTCAACCTTCGATAATGTCACATACAGATTCAACAAAGAAGTTACCAAAGGATGGTAATTATTTTTCAATAAATTTTCCATGTGCCTATTTTTTTATTCATTTTTAAAATATCGAATTTTTTATAGTTACCACGTTTTGACCAAAGACTGTACCGGAAGACGTCCAATCGCCGTCCTTGTCAAGAACATCGACTCAAAACAAAAAACCGTCGTTGTCCTCCTCCCAGGAGAGAACAAGATCAAGGTTGTTTCCCGATCAGAAAGAGATCACCAAGTCGAAGTCAACAAACAACAAGTCCAACTCCCACATCAAATCCGCTCACAAGAAAAGAGACAACGAGTCATCGCCACCATTGAAAAAATGCCAAACGGTGGAATCCAAATCTTAGGACGTAAAATCCGTGTTGCCACCGATGGAGACAAAGTCGTTGTTTTCGGATCAAACTCATTGAGAAACAAAACTTGCGGTATCTGCGGAGATTTCAATGGAGAGAAAGTAAGCTTTCACTTTCAATATAAAATACCTACCTCAAAAAAATAATTACCTATATATACCACACCTAAGTAGATAATTAAGTATCTAAATCAATATTTCAATTTTTAAAGATCATTATCTAATCAAATTTTCAACTTTTATTTGCAAATTTTAGCAAGCCGATATGAAGAGCCCAAAGAACTGCCCACTCAGCTCAGGAACCCTCTTTGTTGCCAGCTATGCTTTCCAAAGCAAGGACACCCAAGAAAAATGCAACGTTGAAGCTTCAGTCGAAAGACAAATCAAACGTGAAGAACAAATCTGCCACGAATCTGGACTCAAATCTAGCAGACGTGTCAAATCAATCTTCGGAGGAAAATCATCATCATCCTCATCATCATCAAGCTCAAGCTCATCTGAATCAAACGAGTCACAAAAGAGACAACAACGTGAATCCAGAAAACTCCGTCAACCAAGCATCTCAGGTGAAAACCGAAGACGCTCACAAGAAAAAATGAGCTCAAGCTCATCCTCATCAACTTCTGAATCCTCAGAAAGCCAACAACTTAACAGTCTTGAAAGACAACAAAGACGTAACAGAAACAAATTGAACAGAGCAGGAAAATCAAGCAGCTCATCATCATCCAGCAGCAGCAGCTCATCCGAATCTCTTGAAAACCAATCAGGAGAATGTATCAAAAAGATGCAATTCGTCACCGAAGACCCATGGACAAGTGGAAAAATCTGCTTCTCAATGAAGAGAATGCCACTCTGCAAAACCACCTCAGGATGCAGACCAGTCGAGACCCTCAACAAGAAAATCGAATTCTTGTGTCTCCCAAGAAGCACTGAAACCAGACGTGCTGTCGAAAAGATCGAAAATGGTCAATTCGTCAACTTGAAAGAAGAGTTTGGATCATTCACCAATGCCAAACAACAATGGATTTCAGTCCAACTCCCAAAATTCTGCAAAGCCCATTAAATCATCCCACGAAAATCGCCCCACAAATCTCGGAAATGAAACTATGATGGAATTTTAAGACCTTATTCGAAAAAGACCCAAATATTTCATACATTTTTTTATACTTTTAAATTATTCTTCTTCTCTCTTGTGATCAGCTAGTCTTTTCTATCTCCCCACTCTTGTCAAAATTTCCTCTACCCCTCTTAACCCATCATAGTCTTTTTTTAGTTTAAGAAATATCAAAATTATTTTTCTTCTAGTATATGTAGTATCTATCTCTGTACTTTCTATATATTCTTTAATGCAAATTAAAAAATAAATTGGAACTCTTTTGAGCATCGCATATTTAAAAAATACTCTTGAAAAATATCAAAAAATTGTCTTTGAATCTTTTTAGCTTTAATATTTCAATACTTAATTTGCTAATTAGGTAGACCTATTTCTAATTTACCTAGCTCTATACAATATATGCAGGTCTTTAGCTATTATTTTACCTTTTTACTTTTAAAATTCTATATCTTATATCTATCTAAATATCATTACTTTAGGATTAGGATTAACTAATTAGTATACTAGTTATATCCATACTCATATCATACTCATACCTATTTAGATTTCTTCTTAGCAGTAGTAATACAGATAGTTAGTAAGTAGCACTATAGAACCTAATACCTACTTAAGTAATAGTTTAGCTTGAAAGTATGTACCAATCATTCATAAAACCTACCTAACGATTAGGAAAAATCATTAAATATTTCCAATTTTTTCAAATGACTAATAACTTTATAGGTATCAGTAGGTATACCAAATTAGCATAGCATACCATATCAATTACTTATTAGGGATTTAATTTTATCAAAAATTGGAATGTTTTCATCAAAACAATAATTCTTTTCATTTAGCTGAAAAACATCCATTTTAATAACCTGCTTTAATTTCTTGTTAAAATGTTGTCATCTACATCCTCACAATTTCATTATCCTTACTATTATTTACGGATTCATTATTCATATTTTATATAGAAGGTAGGTACCGACTAAATTATACATGCAATAATAGGATTATCAAATTTCGTTAAAACTGGGTTTAAATAAATAGAAAAATACAGCTCCGTATAAACTTACAATACAATATAACAATAAATGAGTCTGCTGATCATTGCATAAATATTATGATTATGATCTAACAAAGATAAGCTCATAATAATAAATTGAAATTGAGCATATTATTCAACAACCTAAATATCTTGTATAATATAAAGTGAGTATAGGGTACATATTTATATAAGCAATCAATTTAGATTTCAAATTCAAATAAAGTAAAAAGTATAATGAACGATATGATATGATAAGGATATGTCTGTCAAAATGCCAAGAATCATCAATAATTCAATGTAATTTTCTATCCATTTTAAAACTATTTTTTTGTCCCATTTATAATATTTGAACTAGGGATCTTTAATCTTTTTTGAACTTCTGGCTTTATACTTTAGCTACCTATATAAAGGTGCGAAAAAATTAGTAGGACATCATACAGTTAGCACTTATATATAGAGCAAGAAATTTAAAATTTTATAAAAATGTCTCAAAAATTATTTTTGATATTTATATTTACTACTTCTATTTTGCTTGAAGTAGTCAAAGCCAGTTGCTGGACTACTGGATGTCAGCCTAACGACTGGGCTGTTGTAAGAATCCACTTTATTTCTGAAATTTTCAAAAAAACAATAATTTTTTATACTTAAAATCCAAATCCAAATAGATTGGTTGTTCCCATTCCCAATATGGAATGCATGAATGCGAAAATTATCCATGCACAGTTGAGAATAAAAATGGAAAAAAGTATCATTGCTGTGATTCAGCTGGAGAATGTCCATCAAATCCTGGAAATCCAGACCCAGATGATAATGCACCAATTAGCGGAGTTACTTTCGAACAGTAAAATCTATCTATTTTTTAAATTTATAGGCAATTTTGCATGAAATTTTTGGAAAATTCGAAAAAGATAAAGATTTACTAGAAAAATTTTTACAGATTTTGATGAATTTCTTTTAGCTTTAGCTTTAAAAATGATAGAATTCTGAACCTAATTTTCTCGATTTACATACCTACAAATAATTAAAATATTACTTTCATTTCAAAATAGATTTAAGCAGGCAGTAACAGTTCATGGGTATCCTGAACCTCAGGTATTATTTATTATTTGAGAACTAATATCAGTATAGATAAAAGTAATAAGATTATAATGAGAAAAACTTTATTACCTATTCCCTATTCCTATTACTTACTTTACTATTAGCTATTTTTGAAAGGACAATATCGGAAGTATATGGGGATTTAGGCTAGAAATATGCGTCATTTTCGAGGGGTCAATTAAAGCACCCAAATTGCATAAAATGGTTAAAAATTATATTTATCAATAGCTTTAGACATCCTTTTAACTCCTAAGAAAGTTAAAATGATTAAATCGATGATTAAAAATTGAATAAAAAATTAAATAAAAAGTTATGTTTTCCCCAATACTCCCTATGTTAAAAATTACAAAACATTCACTACTTGTTCGTCTGCTTGTCTGTCCAGAAGGGATTTAATTATATTAACTCAAATGATGGCTAGATATGTTAAGTAGATTCATCTACTTAAAAGATAATTTAGACGAGTTTAAAATGTCAAGGACTTAATTGTAATTATTGGTCAAAGGTCAAGTCCATATGCTTACCTTAATATGTGTCTACTTATAACGAACTTTCACAAACAATTAAAAAAAATGGTAAGTATGGATAGCTTGGTTCAGTTAGGTTCTGGTTATAACATTAAAACAACTTAAAATGATTAGTAAATAATTAAATAATTAAGTTTACAAAAGTACTAGTTTTACGTCAAAAAATTATAAAATAGCATAGGTGAACACTGTATCAAGTCCGAGGGGGGTATAGGGGGTATAGGGGGTACAAAAATTGATTTTAAAAATATAACCATTTTATAAGTTTTAAAACACGGAGATTCCGAATTTGAACTCCATTTGACCCCAAAATTATTCCTTGACCTAATTCTAGGTCAAATGTCAATAATATTTTCATTTTTAGATTTTAACCATTTTATAGGTTTTAAAACACGGAGATTCCGAATTTGAACTCCATTTGACCCCAAAATTATTCCTTGACCTAATTCTAGGTCAAAT
>JAQIXA010000481.1:0-42361 GCA_034699045.1 Nanhermannia cf. coronata Gr-Ori-00579
GAATTTAATTTTAAATCTAATATTTATTGATATTTAGATTCTCTTTTCTATCTTGGGTTAGAAACTTGTAGAGAGTATCCAAGTGAAATTGAAAATTGAAATTGAAACTCGTAACTCAACTACAATATCCAAGTCTAATCATAAGTCTTGAAAATTTTATCGAACGTACAAAATAGGCATTGTAAACTACTTCGATTTCGATACAGTAATCTACTTTGTATTTGTAGTACATAAATACTACTCTTATTGTATCTAAAATCTACTTGAGCTAGTATACTATGATATGATTAGAATAAGAATTAGAAATTAGAGATAGAACTAAACTACCTATGTATTCTTAAATTTGTCTTTTACTGATAAATTGAGTTACTCATTCTTAATTTTTTGTAAAATTGCAAATTCTACTTGTAGAATTCTACTTCTATGAAAAGTAGTTTAAATGTAGTTAATACGAGTACTTTACTATATCTATCTAACTGTGGTTAGTAGGTACATAATTCTTATAATGGTATGTAAAGGAGTTTATAAAAATTAGAGATAGAAACGATAATGCCTGTTTAAAGTTAAAGTCAGGCCTATTTTCAAATTAGGTACACTAATTGAATTTTAGAAATTAGGTTATTTCGTTTGAATAGGACTTGATGGATTAGCATAAAATATTTACCTCTATTTGTAGCTTTAGTGTCTAGTTCTAGTTAGTAATAGTAGGACAAAACTGGTTCACTTTTCGAGATTACTTTTTTTAATCCGAATTTTGAGGTTATGGTATTGGATAGGATAATATGTATGTATGAGTGATTTTTGATTGAGAAACTTACCAACTGGTTTGACGCCTACAGCACAAATGTAGAGTGGAACCCAACAAATGAGATTGACTATGGCTAAAGTACCCAGTGTTCGGATATGATATCTTCCCCGAATTTGTGCTTTCCTCATAAAAGCATCAAGCTCACTTGGTGTAATACGACTCGAGCCTGTTGTCCCAGTTTTCAAGCTACTCTGTCGCCGACTAATACTATCTTTTTGAGCGTTTTTTGAAGAGCCAGGACCATTATCTTGCTGCTGTTGCTGTTGAGCAATTTTGCCAACAGTGTTTGTGATTCCAGTCATGCCAGCCAAACCAGCTCCAGCAGCAGCTAATAGGCCGATTTTGGCATGTGCTTTATGTAAATAGAAAATAGATAGAGAAAGTTGAATTAATTTTAGATCATCTCGTGTATTTGAGCAAAAAAGCAAAAGAATTTTGCATAATGCTACAAGTATATTGTACGAGTTTTTTGTAATATAGGTACCTAGATCCTTTTTAAGATTTCTTAATTGAGCTGCTGCTAATCCAACACAAAGGAGGTTTACACCCGCCCATAGTATATTCAATATGGCGTGTCGCTCTGTTAAAAAATTTAAATTTATTTGGCTAAAGATGATTGAATTTTGGATAATTACCTGGTCCACGTACCTATTGAGTAGAAAATAGAAATAGATTTTTAGTAGGGTATAATATGTTTTGTAAAAAAGGTCATATTTGAACATTTGTAGGTTCTTTTTCTTAAGCTTCACTTTATGAAGATTTCGAGATTCCAAGATATTCAAGATTAAAATACACATCCTGTATCAATAGATAATCGAGTTTGTTCAGTATATTTTTTTATATAAAACTGAATAAATAAACTGAGTTTGATCAACATTATGAGAATTCTTAATATAAAATAATATTTTTTTAAGCTAGTAAAATTGTTGGTATAATGAAGCTAGATTGCAACTTCTACAAATGTTCTCAATTTTATTCTGAATTTATATTTATTTAAAAACTTACAAGTGGACAAGAAGGCATATTTGGAGTAATCCCAGCATGAGCTTATTGATAGGAATTAAGTCATTTTTAATATTAATATTGGTGGATTATTTATTATACCTGCTAGGGCTCCGCTCAGAAATGTGGGTCCTAAATTGATTGTCAATGCTGCGAACCAAACGATAAACGTCCCGAAGAGAACCTTTTATTTAAGTAAAAGGCATATGAGAATTGAAATAGGATTTTTCTTTTTACTTATTTTATCGTTTTTGTTTGATTTAAAATTATTATAAGGGACCTTACACATTGTGGAGAATCTGGCATAGCCATTGATTCGGATAGTAGAGAGGCATCTTCTTCATAATAATCCTGTCAAATAATAATATATCAAGTTTAGTAGATTTTTTTATCTAGCCTGCTAGGATAGGAGAATAAGATCTAGATTTCTTGACGAGATTATATACGATATTGAATAAACTTTTTGGCTTGTACAGGGTCTACTGCCAATAGAGTTTATCAAATGGCGAGATTTTTCATGGTATATTAATTTTTACTAATATTGTAAATTGTAATCCGACGATTCTTTAGCTAAAAGTAAATACTACTAACATACCATTTTTTACTAGCCATAAGTACTTACATATATTATATTTCTACTAGGTTAGGTACTATACTAATAGTTATGTAAGAAGTTTTATTTTAATAAAGTTTTCTTTCTATCTCTCGTAAAAATAGCTAGTTAAGGGACTATTTTTTTAGACTCATTCTTCTTTTAGATTTTAGATTCTTCAAAATTAATGAGAGAAAGTTTGTCTTTCGAATAATTTAGAAATGAATTTTTATTCTGATAATAGGTATTCATCACGATTCACTCACGATGGTCTTTTTTAGAATTTCATGAATCATGATAATGATAAGTAGGTACTCTTATGTATGAGTATAAATAGATATTGAATACATTCATGAACAAGTTTTACATAAGTAGATAGAATGGGAAAGTTTATGCTGGTTTGTAAATTTGTAGTAGTATGTAGATGAAAGAGAAAGTACCCTACTATTTCATTTAACTAATGCATTTTTCACATGCTAAATTTCATTTGAGATTCATCATTTATTATTATTGCTACTACTAGTACAAGTATTTTAATAAGGACTGAAGCCTGAAGTCCTTAAAGTTCAAGTTTTGATTCTACTACGAGTATATGGAGAAAAGGGACGAGTATCTCTTTTGAATTTTGAACTTTATCATATGATCAATGGTATGGAATGGAATTTTACATTGAATATGAGAATGTATTATGAGTTTTATACCATTTTGAATTTGAAGCCTTAAAATAATAAAGTTAAATATATTTTCTGAGTAGGTACTACTCGTTGTTGAATTGCATAGATCTACATACTTGATTTCATAAAATATTTATGTAAGTGTAGTAACTACTATGATGCCGAACTGGGGCTTTTTTTCTTACATTTTTTGAAACGAATTTTTTCTAGTTTCAGAATAAAGTAAAAGTTTTAAATTGCATATACTCGTACTTGAAATGGTACTACATTACATTACCTAAAAATAATGAATCGATATCATTTTATCTTACTATAATTTTACAATTGATATAAAGATAAATGCTATCTCAAAATTTTTCAAAGTGATAGTACATTTACATATAACCCTACCTAAGTAATATGTAAAAGAGTTACTTGAATCTGAAACGGGGTATACTTTTAGAGAAAATGGAATATAGGAATTTATTTGAAATGATTTTTTAGACTCGTTCATCTTAATTTAGATGACATGTGTGAGGGTCAAAGGGTAGCTTGGTTCGGTTGTCTTTGTCATACCAGTCATATTTAATTTTCATTTTTAAAATAAATGTGTAATTTTAAGGGAATTTTATTTGAAAAATATGTAAATTAAGTTAAAACAATGCATAAAGTATGTTGGGTACTGCTCAGCTCTCTGGTATTACTTTCGTAAGTAATAAATTTTTTAAACCTAGTTAAAGATCTTAAGAATTTGCTTTCTCTTCGCTTAATTCTAATGACATTGAGTAACCTACTTAAAAAATTTAAAATAAATCTACTTTGTGCCTTTGAGGGTTGCTTTACTTTTAGTACTGTGAAATAGAAGGTTCTTTATTGTATTAGGCAAGTTTTGTACTAACCTTAGGGTAAAGTGGTGAATCATAGTGTCCACTACTCTGAGCTCGAAAATAACCGGCAGACTCCAGTAGTTGGGGTGCTAGAAATTATTCATTAAATGTTCGAATTGTTATGATAGAAAAATATTAAAATTTTCAAAAGTAGGTATTTAATACCTAATATCGGAGGTGGGAGTAAAGGTGCATCTGAAAGTGAGGCTGTGAGCAGGTTTAAAGATGAGACTGTGGCCAAAAGGAGGAAAGCGGTGTCAATGAGAGAACATCTTCGCATTGGTTGACACTTGTACACGGACAGACCCATGGGTATTAGAAGAGCTGCTCGAGTCCCGTCGACAACTGTCCCATGGAGCAGTAAGCCTGACGACCACCTGTCAATGTTGATATTCACGAAAAAATAAAATGTTTTTAGTGAAAGTCATCCTTAACCTAATAGATAAAAGCCTCACTCAAGATGGGTTTTAAAAATCGCAGTCTTTTTAAACTTACAGATGTATTTTTTAAGATTGGGAATTTTGCTTTTTTAGATATCTTTTTTGTATCTGTATTGTTTTCTATTTTTTAAAAATTTCAACTTCATTGACTTCATTACGTAAAGTACAGATATTTTATAGTAGGTAGGTACATATCAGTATTGTAAATTGAACTCGGTATAGTAAAATTCTTTATTGCAATTGGAAGTGAAAGTATTACTTCTTTGTAGTTGTAGTAGATACCACACCACTAGACTATGGTTATCTGTATATAAGTAGTAGGAAACTCGTTCTTGTTACGAGTATCATTCTATAATTTAATTTATGATCGAGTACTTGTTTAAATTGGTTTATACTTTTTGTATTTGGAGTCATATTTTTTGTTTAAATGCAATGATTTTGAATTTTATGGTTTTTTTAATGACTAGACCATACATAGTCTGAATTTTTAACGACTTGAAACATTATACCTACGTTTTACAATGTAATGTCTTAAGTTTTGTTCCACAGAATAGAATATTAGATTAGAATTTTATGCAATTATTATTATCTTTTTCCTTTTCTATGATTTCATATGTAATATTTACTACTAATATTAGAGACATTTTTGAATTTGAATATGATTGAGTATCAAGATAGACTTAAAACCAAACTTGTGCATGTAATGTGACACTTTGGAATGGAAGATGCTTGTAGTTATATATTATGTATGTATGTACCTTGGTACTTGTATAAACTCTAACTGATGGGCTTTTCCTAGCAATCGATCGAATGGCATTTTTCTCTTTGTAAAAAGATACTCTCGACTACCTAGGTACTACGAGTAGATAGTACCTACTGTATATATCACTACTTACGGTTAGATATCTTGTCAAGTGAGCAAATAAGTGATATTGACAGTTTATCTTACCTTCTGAGGGCTTTTTTGGACATGATAATGGCGGCTAGTGATAGATTTGCTAGTACACCTATAAAAAATATTTGGTCATTTTAAAAATGATAAAAAGATGGATTTGATGAACTCGAAAAAGAAAATGCACCTGAACTGGCCACAGAAAGCAGAAGAGTTGCATGAGACTCTCCCCCTGGATGACATTCAAAGCCTATACGTATAGAGAAATTAAAGTAAAAATGATTTTAAATTTTTTTTTACCCAGTAATGTATTATTATAAAGTAGAGGATCTTACTTCGAGTACCATTTGTACCATTTGTAGAAACGACATAAGTAGACCGAGAGATTCCACCCAACATTTTGAACTAGAATTTAGAATAGGTAGTGTAGTAGTTACAGTGTCTTGAGCTAGAAGAGAGTTTAAAAAATATCTGCAATTAGCAAAAAATGTATTTGTAAATTAGATTGTACAATTTGTTTTGCCTAAATCCTTTTTTATGGCCCTTGATATTCAGAATTGTTTTAGTTTAATTAAAGTACACCCATTAATTAAAGGGTTAGTTAGTCAGTGAAAGTAGTTTTCACCATCTAAAAACTAGTAATGTAGCCGGTGTATTTTTCAAATGCAAACTTGTCGAATTTAAATGACAAATTTCACCTAATAGGTATTTGCATATTTCGAAAATTCTTGAGAGAAAATTCTCAGCAGGGATTTAAAAAAAGTTAAAATTGTGATTTCAAATTCAGCACTGGAATTAAAATGGGAAAGTTTGGTCGGATTTTTATAGGTATTTGAAAATTTGTCTTTTTGAGTAGTAAATAATTTGATTTTGGAACTGTTCATTGGATTCATTGGATTCTACGAGTAGTATCTACTGGAATTCGAATGTGATGTGATACTTTTTACTTTACTTTATAGAGATAGTAATTTGAGTAAAATGTTCTGCATTTCGGTATTCAAATTCAAATGTTGAAATATATTTTCATTTGCTAAAATCCCCAAGTAATTCCCTGGCTCTTTGATAATGATTATTATAAAGCTTTTAAGTTGTACTATCCGTAGTGCTACAGTGCTACTGCTGGTTGTAGTAATAAGTTCAAGTTTGTTATTCTGGGTGAAAGTAAACTTTCACTATTTGAATAATTAGAGTAATCGTTAATTACTTGGGACTGTAATCTTTAATCTTTAAAGTTTTTTGCTTAATCGAAATCGAAATCGAATTTTGGATATTTAAGAGGCTCGTGTGTTAGTCGGTAGTCGTGATGATTTTATATTTCTATTTATTATAGTTATAAAAAATATATGAGCTCGCGTATCTAAACTTAGATTTTTTACGATGCTCAATTTTATAGTTTAGAGTTAAAAATCCCCTCTTATCTTAGAGTCTTTAGAGTTGCCGAGTGAGCAAAATTGGATTTACCATCTATACTTTAGTAGAGGAACAGTTAAGTTTTAAGTTTAAGTAATAGAATTATCGTAATAAAAAAATTATATTATCTTTTCTCTTTTACTTTGGGCTTTGAGGGTACTTTTATCTTATTTATAGAGAGGAAGTATTTTAGAGAGAGAGAATGACGGTGGTTCATAAGATGAGAAATAATAGCAAATATGTGTGTTGTAAATTTAATATAATAAAGAGATAGATAGAATTGAATAGAATAGAATAGAACGCATCCTAAATCTCGAATCGAGATTGAGATTTTATTTTTATGCCTTTTCTATCAAATTATACTACTAGTATGAGTATGTAAGCTATTAGATACTATATAAAAAAGGATACTTACCTTCAACTGCCTATTTTATTTGAGTTTTTTGCCCCTTTTTATGCTATTATGAAAGAATGGATATTTCCCCTCACTTCTTTAGGGATTTAAATTGAATTTGGTATAAAAAATTGAATATTTTTTAAAAAATTTTTGAGAATTTTATTTACAGAATAACCAGATTTTATTTTTTGTTGGATATTTTTATTGGATAAAGTAAGGAGTTTATTTTGTATATGTAATTCGGTTTAGAAAGAATGGTCCTTGAAGACAGTCGTGTACGTCGAGTCTATAGTTTTATAATTAAATTAAATTAAATTAACACAAACTTGTTTGTATTTGTATTGTTAGTAAAGTTTATTTTAACTTTATAATTCAAAACTTGAGTTAGATTGGGGGCATAGAACATGTTGTTTTGCTTGAAGCTATTTTATTTATACTAGTATAGTATTTTGCAGTTGAGATTCACTTTTTAGTTTAAGAAATTTTATAAGGGTCCATTACGAATAGTACTAGTAGTCGTTCTAGATGAACTGGAGGGCAATAAATATCTTTGTTATAGGTCAAATGGTCGAATGACCCACATAACAATATTTGCAATTGCAATATTTGAGAATGGAATTCCTTATTACAGCACTGCTGGACTATCACTAAAGTACTTGTACGAAAGTATGTACCTAGAACTTAGAAGTTTAGTGTTCTGCAGTTTAGTTTGAGTAATAATGTATTTCTTTTTTTATACTCTATTTGTTTTGTGCTTTTCGTTGTATCTTGTCTGGGTATCTTGGGGATTTCTTAAATTCTCAAATCCTGACTGTGGAATTTTATTTTCTGAGATTTGAGGTACTCTAAAAAATTGTTGTATCTACTTGTATACTGTAGTTTGTATCTGTAGTATAGTAAGAGTAGAAGTAAATGTAAAAATAGAGTCTTGACTGGGAGAAAGTTGTGAAATGTGAGAAACAAGTGGTGAGTTTTTGGCTTTATATGAGAAATGCGGAGTAGGATTTTGCTGGTTCTGGTTCTGCCAGGCTAGGCAGTGAGACAACTCGAGAGTTTTTGAGTTTGTTTGAAATTTGTACTTGAATTTTGGGGGAAGATTTTTGGGAAAAAAAGTAAGAGCAGATGCGGTTCTTTTTCGTCGGGTATAAATGTGAATGTTGAATGTATGAATGAGATCATACTAGATACATGTATTAGTATATTAGTAAGTTTTTTAGAGATTTTGGAAATGCTGAAAATAGCAATAGGGACTGGGAATGGGAATGGGCTGTTATCTTGGTACGCAATCTGTATTTTTGCTGTATTTTAGAGTACAAGTGCAAGTCAAGTGGAGTGAAAGCAGAATAGAGTACAAGTACAAGAAAGAGGAGAAATTTGTCGGATATGCCTTCATGTACATACTCAAGTACTTGTACTTTTGTATTGCAATAAGCAATATGTAAGTTTTGTCGTCTGTATTGAAATCTGGAAATGAGGATTGAAAGTGAGATGTGCTCTGATTCTGAGAAATTTTACTATCTCGAAAATGGAAATTTGCTACTTATTCTTATTCTTATTCTACTTATTCTCGTTAGTTTATCGGAAATAATCTGAGAATTTGTATGATCCGATTGAAAGAATTTTTAATTTCTTAACTATTTTGGAAATTTTTTCTAGTATTTTTGAATTTGAGTTTGCTGATGGTAAGTTTTGTATCCAATTTTGTCATTTTTATGTGGATGGTCACAAATGTCGATTTTTTTATAGCTTTTTTGTTGATATTGATAAGCAAGTTTACTGTACTTTTTTGGCTGAAAGAAAGATAGCTTTTTTACTATAAAAGTTTGAATATATAGAGTAGGGTATAGTAGTAGAAGAACTTATTTGGATTGGATTGGATAATACTTTAAGGATAAGTATAAGCTTCATGGCTAGTATTATTTTGTATTGTTATGTAGTTGGGGGTTGTGAAACTGTGATGGGTATATGATATCTTGAGCAGAAGAGTCTTTTTTCTGGAGAATTTCGAAATATCAGTAGACATTTGAGTACCTACTGTTCTGTGCTAGTACTGGTACTGGTAGTAGTAATCTTTATTTTTGGAGTAGTTAGTCGTAGTCTCGTGGAAGATTGCATTCGACTGACTATTAATACTTGTATAGATATAGTATAGAGTCATTTCGTGCCAAATCTCTTAACCTTTAGTATTGCAATAGTCGTATCGCATAGTTAGTAAGTTGTAAGTGGTGTAAAACTTCTCTATAGAGTTTTGGATTAAGATTAAATCGGACCTAAAAGTACCTACCTAGAAATATATTAGAGAAACTTCTAGAATTATAAATAAGCTAAATGTCTCATTAATCCTTTCTCATTTTCCAATTTTATTTTGACATTCTTTCGCCAAACTCTGGACTTTCCTGTAGAATCCTGAGTCCTGAAGTGTCCATATTATATCTTAAGAAGTTTTAATTTTTGTTTAGGTATCAAAATATGAGCTAGGGTAGGTAGATCGAACTGTAGTTTATTTCAGACAGTTCATTATGAAAGAACTTGGACTTTGGCAAATTTTGCTTTATGTAGAGATTCAATTGTAGTATCTGTAGTAGAAGTATTAATAGTTATAGTAGAAAGGCGAAATTTTTCAGAATAATATTAAAAGAAACGGAAGTTGTGAATAACGGCTCGTTGGTCCTTAGTCTTTTTTTTCAAGTTCTTGCACAAAAGACAGAACAGAACAGAGGAGAGAGAGAGAAAGCTGAGCTTTACTTTATCATCCCTAGACTAAATATCTTTTTTTTAAAAGAATTTTTTGAAGTATTCTTTCATATTTTTTCTTTTCTTTGATACAGGGGTACTATGCCTCGTATTATAAGCCTTGGGATAAGTTAATGCTAGTATATAAGTATAAGTTGCTAAATAAGCTGGTTCTGGTTGGTATCTCCGAGATAAGGAAGATCTGTTAGTTATGGAATATCTTTTGGGGATGATTTCTTTTCGCTTTTTTTCCCAACTATTTTAAACTGTGTATTTTGGATTTTATTCTAAAGATTGGACTCTTTTTTTAAGTTATATTTGAGCTTAAATAAGTGTCTAGTCTGGTAGGTACATACCTAGTACACTGTATAGATATTTTGCATTAAAGAATATCTGTAGGTATATGGCATGGTATGATATGGTAGGTAAATGAGGGCTCTGTTAAACTTGAGTTTATTTAATGAGATTCATAGGTATATGTACAGATCTAATCTAGTTTTTGAATTTTAATGCAATATTTTCAGTTTGGTACAGATGTGAATCTCTGGTTCAAATATACAGGTTAGCAAATTGCCTAATGATCAAATCTTGTTAAAGGTATTTTTATCTTGTTAAAATGGTTTCAACCTTGGATCAAAAATAATTTAAAAGGATCTTTCAGCTTAATATTTTTGTACCCTTTAGTATCAGGCTAAATTGCTAGTAGTTTTACAAATGATGCAATTGCTGATCTTGGTACATATTTTCGGTTTTTTGAAAGTTTGGCAGGGATTTTTTTAGCTCTTTTACAAACATTTAAATATGATATGTAAGCTATTTGTATTATGCAATTTCTTGTAGTAAAGGTATATGGCTAGGTAATAATTAAGGATATTTTGGTGTCTGACTTGTAGGACAAGATTTTATAGGAAAATAACATTCAAAGTTTTTGGTCTTTCTGCTGCCTGCTACAGATTACAGATACAAATATACCCGTATAAGTACCTATGTAGGAGGTCTCAAAGGAGATGTGCTTTATTTTATGCATTATGAAAATTTCATTTTAGGTAGGGTACTTGATGAATGTTTCCCTATCTTTCCTGTATCTACTCGTACCTTAGCTTGTGCAGTACTATACTCGTACAAAGTTCTAATTTCGAAATTTTGAGCGAGATAAAATCCCAAGTCAGATATTTTGCATATTTCTCAGCTCTCCCGTACTACTTACTACTCATAAGCTAAGTAAGTTTAAGTAAGTATCTGTATAAGTAGAGAAAATACATACTTAAGCAGAGCAGAGAAATAAGTTGAACGTCATAGTCATAGCCTCGTAGTCATTTAGGTTAGCTTGAGTATTTTATATTTTAATTTGGGACTAATTTGTAATATTATGTATGTAATATATCGTTTCACATAGTACTATCTAGTAACTACCTAGTTGGAGTCTCCAACTTGGAGAAAGCTGTAGTCAAACTCAAACAAGTAAAGGGATTAATAGTGAATTTTTCAAAAATTATGCCGATATTACATATTTATTCAATGCCAATAAGAAATGTTAAGTAGGGTACATTGATATATTACTCGTACATTGATGTACGAGTAATATCAGACCACATCAGAGTAATGTCAGAGTAATATTCGTAATCGAACACTATAATTTTGAATTTATAGTAGAAATTCATGTCTTCAAGACTTAGCTTCTTTGGGATTTAGATCTATCTTCTCTGGAAATATTCTATATCTCGATTTCAGGTCAAAAAATTTTCTTGAGGATTGAGACAATAATAATACTTACTACTCGTATTATTGGATAGTAACTTAAAGATTAAAACGTGTGGAAAATCCAATTTATTGTTCAAAAATTGTCATTTTTTCAATGTAGTGTATCTTTGCCTGCTAGTCGCTAGTTCTCAACTCAAATTTAAACTGGGTTAGTTTCTTTTTACTTTTTACCAGCATACCTGTACCTGTATCAATATTACATTTTGGGATATATTTGAAGTTTTAAATTTCTTCTTGAGAGTTTTTCCATTCTCAAGTTGAAATTTTTTTAAGTAGGGTAGGGTACTAGTACTACTACAGATTACAGATAGTAGACTTATTTCGGAGGATTTTAATCAACTGATAATGTTCTCATGTAAAAGGCCATTAGACGTACGTTAAGTATAGTTTTAAGTTGAAGAAGATCACATTACATTCGTAATTGAAAGATATATAATTCTATAGTTAGTTTAAGAATTTGCTAGAAAATACTCTAGACTACTTGTAGACGAGAATAAGAGTAAAAATGACACTTTAAAAGCATCTGGTCCAGCTTTTATTTGAAGCTTTAAGTGCTTTTTTAAGATAAAAAATTTATATTGAGTGGCAGTAATAGTGCTAGCAATAGTTGCATTTGGAGTGGGAGAAGTAAAATGTTTAAGTCTGTTTTTTAAAGGTTTTTTTTTTCTTGCTTGATTCTTGACTATTTATTTTATTGATAATTTTAAGTAGCGATACAGAATTCTTTACCTGTACTAGTTATTGCTTATTACGATCTGTAAATGGCATCAATGCAGGTTTTTATTCGATCATCTGAAACCAAGTATAAAATTTAATTTCTTGAATAGTTTCTCTCTATGTTATTTCCCTTTTACTTATATTACTGATACTATATTGGTTGGTACTACTAGTACATAGTTTGGTTCAGATGTTTGTTGAGATTTAGAAAAAAAGCAATGGAAATATAAAAAGAAATCAAGATGATATTATCTCTGGTGAGGGCTGATCTCGAATATTTTTCTAATGGAAATCATCCTCTGTTTGCGAGGGGAATTACAATTTTTTCCGTTTGTAAACATGTGTGTGTGTGTGTGTGTGCCTAGACCTAAAAAAACTCTGATCATTTGATGTAGAAAAAACATTTAACTTTTTTTTTAACTTTTTCCTAGTAGATATAAGGTAGTGTAGTAAAGTAATAAGAAGTAAAAGTTAAGTAAGAAAGAAAGAAAGAACATTATTGTTTTTTGTTCATATCAACTTTCTTTTTAGATGAGAAAGTTGAAGAGATAGATTAGATACGAGTAATACCTAATATGTGGTATTATGAGCATTTGTTTTTGACCACTGAGGATGAGAGGGAAAGTATGTTTGCTTTCACTTGACCCTTTTTTATATTTTTTGCGAGGTTTTTCTTGTAAATAGATAGAATGTAGTCGGTAGTATAAATATTAATTAAATTGTAATTCGGGGTTTTGGGATCAAAATCTGCTGGTTACTTTTGGTTTAGTTACCTAATTTTGGTTTTTATTTTTACTTATTTTCAGATTGATGTATATCGAGAATTGGACGAGTTAAAAAATACATTAAGGGAGCTAATCAAGAACCTTCTTAAATCAATGCTGACTAGTGGTGGTAGTAGTGGGGGAGATTTTTCATCTAGACGTCCCTTGATAATGAAAGTAATGGATATTTGGAGCAGAACTAATGATTTATCAACAATTTGCCCAGGTAAGATCAATGGTACTTTAATACTCGTAGAGTTTGTAGTATGTACTATTTTAATTGATTTATGTTTGTGGGTAAATAATCTGATTTTATTGTTTAATTTATCCTCGAAGGGCTTACAGATGAAGTAGAAGAATTGAATGTAATTCGGGCTCGGATTGAAGTAATAGAGGAAACTTACTCAAGTTGTAAATCATTGGTATCTAAATGGAATCAAAGTGGTACTAATTTGACATTAGAATTGGAGAAAAATGAAGAATGGTTCAAGTGGGAGAAAGAATCGGAGGAGTTCGAAATGGAGCTCAAGAAAATTTATATTCATTTAAGAAATGGGATTCAAAAAGGTGCTTTCCAGTGGATCGATAGTTTACTAGTTCAAGTAAGTGTCAGTGTACGAGAACAAATTTTGGTTCTAAATGTTAATTTTCTCATTTTAAATTGTGGTCTAATACTTGGCAGCGATCTTATCTCTTTATACCTTACCTACCTATTCTATGTAGTATGTTCTTATTACATTTTCGTTCTTTCATAAAAGGCTATGCGGAGAGGGGACTGGCTCTTGATTGATGGTGCTAATCGGTAAGCCGTAGATCTTAGGACTTTAAAATTTTGATTATAAATTACCTATGAATATAACATATTATAGGTAGAGGATTTATTCACTTCTAATTTTAATTTATATAAATCTGCTTGCCTTTACATAGGTATACTAATGTTCTATTTTACTCTTATTTTAGATGTAGTCCAGCAGTTCTGGATCGACTGAATCCTCTGGTTGAACCAAATGGATCACTTATACTCTCGGAACGTGGGAGTTTAGACGGAAAAATACCGGAAATTGTACCAGATCCTAAATTTAGGCTAATTTTGGCATTTGATCCAGCTTTCGGAGAAATATCAAGGTATGTATTACTATACATACTTACAAGGTAACTTACTACTATAGGTAGTACGAGTAGCTTATTACTATTACTATTGTAATATGAATGACTTGAGGATATACATATTTAAAGCAACATTAGAGACATAAAGGATAATGGCATAATGGGTTTACTTAGAGTTTTTGTTGTTTACTCTGATTTTACGTTCGTCGCCTTACCCGAGATTTCTGATCATTGGCTTATATCATATCCTTATACTCGTAGCTAGTTGGTTTTGCGGTTTTTGAGCATAATAATCAAAGTGAAAGCAAAAGCTCGTTTTTGTCTAAATAATAATCGTTATAATAATATTAGGTATACTTCTAGTTCTAGTTTCAAGCAGAGTAGAAACTAGAATGTCTTTTACTTGTTCTAATAGTACAAGTAAGTTCTACTCCTTGCATGTACCTTTTTCTTCAAGTTTAAGAGCGATGAGCTTAGAAGTATATAGTCAGAACAGTTATGTGTATAGATGTAAAATAGTGAAGTATAATGGAACTATGAGTAAGATTAATGCTTTTCTAATGTTTTTGTACCAAGTGAGAATTAGAAAGGTTTTTTCTATCAACTCATCTCCTTATTTCTAGTAAAAAGTAAAAGTAGACCATAAAACATACGTGGTTAATTTATCTTGGTATTTGTATCCACATTTACAATCTGCATCATGCTATGCTAGGCACGATTATTAGAATGTGTAATTGTATCCTTTGTTTCTAATTTTACAGGGCTATGAGAAACAGAGGAGTCGAGATTTATATGACTGGGGAAAGCAGCTCAAGTACAATCCAAAAAAGGTAATAACTTAATGCTACTACTCTTACTTACTTTAATCTTAAGCTTTGTTCTTTTAAAACTGTACCTATACCTATGCTATCTACATACATTTGTTTTCAGAATCTTTTTTGTATACCAGGAACTACGATACTTGTACTGGTACTACTATAAGTATCATGGTTCCTGATTTAAAAATAAGGATCTAAATACAAATTATACAGATGTACATCTTAACTTGTACTCGTACTACTTTGGTTTGGTCTGGTGTCCATTATTTATGCAACTCTATGAACTATTTTTTTCTTTTACCATTTCACTTTGACTGGTTTTACATTTTTTGATATCAAGTTATGTTCTGAATCAAATATTTATATTCTATAGTACCTACCTACTTATGCTTTTTATAAAAGAAAGATCCTTTTTTATTATAAGAACCTTACCATTACTCTGTTGAAAATATTTCTGGGAATAGAATTTGATTTTTGTTTTTTCCCATGGGTTTTTCAGTAGTAGAGGATGTGAAACCGAATATGATGATGATGTTCAGCTGGTAGTGGAAGAAGAAGAAAGAGGAGCAGTTTCTGAGGGATTTGGGATCAATTGGAGCTGGTTTGATATTGAGAGTCTTCTAGAGGCTGAAGGAATGGTCGATTTTCGACTGAGGAAAGTCACGATGGATCTTCTTCAAAAGATTTCATATGCTTTTTCATCTCATGCGGGTAAGTTTTGTGAATATTTTATTATTTATTTTTTTCCTTGCCTTGGTCGGTGAGTGGGTTTTGGGTTCTAGAATTTTCTTGAATTTTAGAATGTTGAAAGACGACGATGGTTTTGACTGGAAAATCCTCTGGTATTCTGTCACTTTCACTTTACATATCCCTTATTTTATTTATTTATTCGAAATTCTTGGGGTTCAGCTAGGCAGAATAATTTCGGAAGCCACAAGACATGGAATTTAAAAGTTTATTTGTTTTTCCTTTGGCAAAAAGCCTCAAGTCTCACACAAAGTCTGCCTTGTACCTTATATCTTATCCCTTCCTCTGCTTTTACCTGGTGTATATTTACATGACTTTTGTTATCTGCTGGTGATCCTTTGTTAGACACCTGAGGCTTATGTGGTTCTCACTAATGTATTTTATAAGTAGATAGTAATACTGTAGTAGTAGGTATGCATTTCAAAGAAAGGATAAATCGACCCTCACAGGCAAAAGTAAAAGTTCAAAAGACATAGATCATTCGCATACATAATAGATTATGTAATATATAATGGAAAATTGTGGGTTCTGGTTTATTTGATTAGACTTTCTTAGGCCCAACTATACCTACATATCTACTTCTTTGTATTTGATGAAAGTTTTATTTATTTTTTCTCAAACAGGAGGATATTCACATGCTTACTCTTTTATCCAGTTTCTTCAGACTGTGGCTAGATCAATAATACGGCAAATTCCGGCAGGAGTCTCAACACTGGATGCAATTCGTTATTCTTTTTTGTACACCTTGAGAAATGTGAGAGGTTTGCATGAGAAGGTGGTGGAGCAGTTTATAAATGATGAGCTGACTGGTATTGGAAACTGTGATATAAATTCAGAAGGCTGCCAAAGGTATTTAAGTATTTGAAAATAATACATGGGACAAGATTTGTCTATCTATTGTTTTTGCTTTCATTTATATTTGCTAATAAATTCATAATTTTTTTGTCATATGAATAGATTGCCTTTGGCTTTGAAGAATTATATGAATTCGAGTCATTATCGGTGCTGGAGTAATGTCGAGATTTATACAATGGCAATTTCCTCTAGCAATCCATTAATCCATGGTATTAGACGAGTTTGTAACTCTTCGATTAATCTTTTCAATGACTTTCTCTCAGTATCTATATACTCACGCATCCGGTTAGAGGACTGCAAACTTATAACAATGCTCATGAAATACAAGTTTCCCCACCAAACACAACTTTGCTCTCAACTTTTTTTGATTTTGGATAAGTTTACCGAATTATCGGAGGATTTTGATATGCCCTGGGATCAACAATGGACCAATAGTTATAGTAGTAGCAGAATTGGACTTGGAAAATCAATGACTTATTTCGAAAATATTGCACGAACCTCTTTGTTACTACATAGTCGGGGAGCGAGTCAAAGAATTGGGTTTGGAGACGGTAATGGTGTTGGAATGGCTCAAGACAAAGTACTTCCTTCGTCACTTGCATTTATTGCACAAAATTCTGGGAAATTGTTGAATGATCTCAAGTTTAAAGAATTTTTGTCAAACTTTTATAAAGTTTTTACAAACTTGTTTCAACTTGTAGATAAAGCTTTGGGAGTTGAGTATACATCGTTTAATCTTTTGAAAAAACCAGTAGAAGTACTAGCAATACATGAACAACAAGATGAAATAGGAGGAAAAGTTTGGGAAAATGGAATGAGGATTTTATTCTGGATCGAATCAATATATAATTTAAGTCAAGAAAAAGTTACACTACCACTCTCTGAAAACTTAATTGCTCATATTCTAATACATTTCTCTTGGTTTGAGAAGAATTTAATCCCATTTCTGAATACGATTTGCTGCAATAGACAGTTTGAAAATCAAGTTAGATTATTACTGAGAAACTGCCTTGATCTATTTCCGATTGATGAGACATTTGTTGAAAATGGAAAGCTTTTTAGAAATTCGAGAATTACGAATCCTACTTTAATTCATATTGACGTTTTGAATTTTATTCAAGAAATGCTTAAGTAAGTTACATCAGTACTCTATAATTTATTCAAATTCAATGATTATAATTAAAATTAATTTAAGTCTATGTCTAAAACTTGTTTATTTGAATGAATAATGCTTATTATGTAATATGGGTTTGTCTTTTCAATTCAACAGTGTGGAAAGGAATTATTGGAGTTTGAATTCGATCTTACGAAACGAGGATATCATTTCAAGCCTAGATTCAAATGATGGTAGAAATCTACAACAGTTGCTCTGTCAAGTGTATGGAGAAATATTAACAAACAATGGATTTGTATCTAATGGTTTGTACTGCTATTCTTACTACTATTTTATTTCTATTGAAAATGTCGATGCTATAATAGTAGGTAGGTACATACAAATATAAATGCTAATTTTTGTTTTGGTTCTCTTCTCTCTAGATATAAAGGACAAGATATTTGAAATAAATAAAAATCTGACATTTCAAAAAGTTGATGAGGATGTGGAACAAGACCCACATGAGAATAAAATTAAGAGTTTAAAAGAATCGTCGATTATACTGCAAGAACTTTTCAGGATAAAGGGATCAAATGAGGATGATAGTGGAATCTTCACTTCACCCCTCTATATGAGTGTAAATAATTCAAAATTTCATCAAAGCTACCTCGTCTCATACTTAAAATGGGAAGAACAAGATCGAATTCGACAGATTGTCTGTACTCAAGATGTTGGTCAAGTTGGATTTTTAGAACCTTCGTTTAATGTATTAACATTTAATCTTTTATCTCATATTCTGTTGGATGGAGAAAGTCGAAGTTTTACCATCCCAAATATCTGTACTTGTGATATAACTCTTGAAATACTACGTAAAAGTAATAAGCTTTTGTCAAAGGAGATTCTCGTACAAAAACCTACACAATTTTTAAAGACAACTTTAGAGTCAGTTGAGTATGAATTGAGATTGAATTCAAATAGTAATCCACAACATGATTATTTAAAGAATAAACTCGATGGCTTAAAAATTTCACATAATAATTCTGTAGAATTGTGTTTCAATTTGGGTACTTTACTTATCGAAATGTCAAGTTGTTATATGAATTTATCTGGGGCTCTGCCAAATATTGATCCTGCTGTCGAAAGTAAAATTTTATCAACTTGTCTTCAAAATGAGGTAAAGAATACTTGAAATATTTGTATTGTCTCTTGATAGTAGGTGTAGTATAGGTATTTTTAATTGTCTTTTATTTTGTTCTAGATTGAATATTTCCAATGTTGGCTTCAAGCTCAGCGAGTCAATGAACTGATTAAAACTGGAGTTGATATTCTACAAAGTGAAAGAAGTGGAGAAAGTTCGTTTCATCCATACCTTCAATCAACTTCAAAGTTAATTAGAGAATCTCAGGAGAAAGTGAAAGAATTAGTCAAAAATATTAGACAAAGACCAGAGCCACCCAAATATAATAAGATTCGTGATGAAGTATGTCACTTTATATCATCGCTGAAGGATAAGATGGAAAACTTTTTGACAGTTTTACACAAAGTTACAACTCTTGGTAGTAATGAAATACAAGAATTGCTCAATTTTTCAAAGAATATCGTTGATTCGCAAAGAGATTTTGAGGGGAAAATATTTAAAATGAATATGTATTGGGATATTGTCACCCCGTTTCTTTATGCTTCGATATTGGTAAATACTTGGAATATTTTGATTTTTGACAAATTATAACTTATATTTTGTTTTTATTTTAGGGAGTCACTGGACATAGATTAATTCAAAGTTATTTGATTGAACAATCTGCGAATGATGATGTAAAAGAGAATTTTAAAGCAATGATACAGTTTCCTATTCCATTTAAATCGAATATTATGTCAAGCTCTTCGCTCGAAACTCACGCAAATAGGTAAGAATAAAGCATTTGTTCAATTTTCTCATTTAAAATGCTTTTTTTTTACAGAATATTATTGTCAAATGTTAAGGATCTAGAAGCTCAAGTAAGAATTGAAGAATGTTTTACGAAAGATTCTTTGGAAAAATTGGATATGATTTGTAGTGAGATAATTGTACTGTGGAATTATAAAGAGTTGGAGGATGCAAAAAAGAAACAACAAGAAGAATCCCTTTATATTTTTCCTGAAGACGATGAGGAGAGTAATGAATTTTACGATTTAATGCCAGATTATGATAAAGATTTAGATGATGATCGAAAGCAAGCACTGGGAGAAGTTATTAAACCGGAAGTCAATCATCGTTATTTAAAAGATGAAGAAGTTGACGATTTTTTGTCTGCCTATTGCAGTTCTATGAAGTATGTCAAATCACATTGGTTTTGGAATGAGAGCAAGAAATCCGAGTTTGAAATAATACCTCAATTTCTGAATAGGTATGAACTGGTATATTAATTTAGTAAAAAGTTATAATTACAATTACAGCACATTGTAGACTTGATTTCTCGAATATATAAATAGGCAAATCAAGGGGATAATAGTGCTAATATAAAATAAAGTTCATTTTTTTGAAATTTTTTGCTAAGAAAGTTAAAAATTTTAATTTGAACTTTGACAATTTAACCTAATTTTTCTAATAATAAGAACTAGGTACTGATTGTGAGTATGAAAAGTTAATTTCTTCTGTTTTCTATTTCTCTAGATTTGAGCTTGGGCTAAATTTTAAAGAAAATGTTGGTTTTAAATTTGGACATGATTTTCTAATTGGAACAAATATAGCTTTGGATAATTTAGTTCAAAATTATTCAAATAAATCTGTAGAATCCAAGAAATCTACTTATGATTATTATCGGGATGCAAATGTTGGGGAAGTCTCGTGTTTAAAACCAATTTTGAAAGATCTTATGATAAAAATAAATCAGCTTCTGGTTGAATGGCCTGAACATCCCTCTCTTTTAAAGGTGTTTATAATCATCTTATAACTTTTACTTTGAATGATCTTTATCTAACAATTTCAATTTTTTTATAGATTGTGGAAATTGTCAAAAGGATCGAATCATTTAAAATTAATTTACCTATAATGAAGTTTTTGGTTGGAATTGAATTACTTTTAGGTAAAATTGTGCTGAATAATGACATTTTTATAAAGAAATTCTAATAATTCTAATATAATTAAAAATTTTACTTTTAGGAACGAGTCAAGAGTGGGAGCGATCTGCACATGCTGGAGTATCTCTTGGAATTCACTTGAGAAATATTACTGATCTAATAATTAAATGGAGGAAAATGGAGCTTCATTATTGGAAAAATCTAGTCGAATTCACACTAGTCAAGTAAGACTTTCTTATATTTTAATTATCCAATTAAATTACATGCATACTTTAAGATCTATTTTTACTTTTCTTGATTATAGGGAAGCGAGAAAAGCTCGAAAATGGTGGTTCTATTTGTATTGTATAATTATCCCAAATTGCGAGAATCCTCAGACTCGTGAAACTTTGTTAGAAACTCTCGACTTATATATGAGATCATCAACTTTAGGAGAATTTCATATAAGACTTGATTATCTTCGAATCCTTCATTGTCACCTGCTTGCACTGTATCAAAATGGTTTAAGAAAAATTGACGAAAAAGTTCTATACCTATTGTGGAATCTACATCAATATTACTGCCAATTCTCAACTATAATAAAATCCAAAATGAATGATGTAAAAACCCCAATTGAGAAGAAAATCAAAGATTTTATCAAAATATCCAGGTGGAATGACGCAAATTTTTATGCAATTAGCGACTCGGTTCATAAAAATAAGAAATTTTTGATGAAGACTATAAAGGATTTGGGCGAAGGATTAAAGCAGCCGATTTCAAGTTTTATTCAGAATACTTTTGAGACTGTGTATGGAATTGGTAGTGAATTTAATATGGCAAGTAGCAAGGTGACAATGGGGAGAAAGAAAAAAGTTACTACTAATGGGGATGGGGGTGATGGAAAAAAAGTTAACTTAAAGTATGAGAACTATGTAGTATCTTGTGCTGAATCACTTGTAGATATTAATATTGATTCTAAAGTTTTTACTACGAGTTTAAAAAGTTTGAGCAAAAGATTTAAAAGTTTAGATATGAATTTTATGACAATGAAAAATACTTTTGAGGAGTCAATTCAAGTGGAAGATTCATTACTTGGACCTGAAATGGAATGTATAAATGATTTAACCGAAGTAATTATTGAAACTTGTACTCATCTACAATCTCTAGAAGTAATTACAGAACTTTTTAATTATCTCTACCAGCAGTATTTTCATTTTTTTTTGAGTTTTAAGAATGTTTAATTGAATTCTGAAATTTTTTCTTATCTTTTATAGGCACCATCAGAGAAAGTAATTGGGAAAGAAAAGAGGAGAAAAGAAGTTCATAATATTCATAGTCGTAAAAGGACTGCACTTGCTGATCTTTTTAAAGCTTTACAAGAAGAACTTGGACTATCTTATAAAAGAGGGTTGATGCAAAATACGAGTAGCTCGATAACTTATGATTTTTCAATTGAACCCATTGATATTGAGGCTGGTTGGAAAGGGATTAGTAAATTATTTGGAAAAATTAATCTTGAATATAAAGTGGCTGATTCTAATCTAGTGAATTGTTGGTCTGGTTGTGAAGAATATTTTCAGAAAAGTTTATCCAGACTGTTTTCAATGGAGAAATCATTTCAGAAGCCTAGTAAAGAACTTGGTATGCCTATTTTGGAGAGATGTAGAGGATTTATTTCAGATCTGTTCAAAAGAACTATAAGTCAGAAATCACTACTGGGAAGGTATTTAAAATCAATTTGGACCATTAGGGTCATTTTAGCATCGGAGAGTGCAAGAAATACAAATGGACTTGGTGTTGAGAAAGGGAAAGTTGATGATATTTATGAAGAAATATGCAGAATTGAATTCTTTTTGAGGCAGCTTGAGATCATTTTCGATTCATTGAAAAAATCGATGGGTGAAGAATTATTAATTGAATTGAAGCAAGAATTGAGTAGAATTTTGACCAATACAGAAATTGCCAAGAAGTTGACGAAAGCAACAGTGGAGAAAATTCATCATGAGAATCTTATCAGTTTGGTAGACCAGAGTTTGTACAAAGATATATGTGGAATTTTAGGCAAAATATCTCAAGATTTGAACCAAATGTCTAAAAGATTTGAACCTACAACTCTTTTGAATGAAATCTGCACCTCTTTTGCTCAAGAAGTTGAGGATAATTTAAAATCATCATTAGAATTAGCAGAGAGATTACCAAATCCTAGAGCTAATACTTCGAAGATACATGAGAAATTTTGTCTTGATGCAAATAAACTGTTGAAGGAGATTTTGCTAACATTTCAAAAATTGGATAGTCAAAAAGAAATTGAACTTGAGAAGCAGAAACAACGACTTGCTGGTGGTGAACGGTCTGAAGGTGAAAGCAGTTCCATTGAATCTTTACTAAGCCCATTTGAGAAGATTGACGAAGTTACTGATAATATCATCAATATTTTTAGAAAGGAAGAACGAGTTGATATGATATTGAACTCATTGAAGCCTTTAATCAATCAATATGTCTTAACTTTGCAATATTATTTGAGTGTTTCTGCACAGTATCATCGAGGGACTGTAAAACTTTTGTCAATTTTAACTCAAAGTAAGTTATACTCATATTTCACATACTTGCATACTAAGGGTAATGAAATGATATAATAAACATTTTTTTTATAATTTTGCAGTTTTTGGCACACTTGGTAAGTATCCTTTAATTTGTACTGCAACTGGTAGTTAGATTGACTTTAATAATGATGCTTATTTCTAATTTTAAAGGCACAAAGGGATTTTGTCTACCAGCCGACTATGATATGGATCAAGCTGAAAAGGAGGGTCAAGAAATTGATGCAAAGGGTGGGATGGGTCTTGGTGATGGTGAAATAGGTGATCAAGCTAAGGACGTTAGTGATCGATTCGAGTCTGAAGATCAACTTGAAGATACGCGTTCAAAAAATCAGCCTCAAAAACCTGATGATCCAGATGAAAAAACTACTGAAGAGGAAGAACAAGGTGGGATTGAAATGTCTGAAGATTTTTCGGGAAATCTTGAAGAAAAGAAAAATGAGAAGAAAGGGGATGAGGATGATAGTGATGATGATAAAAGCGAGGATGATGGTAGTGAATTAGATAAGCAAATGGGTGATGTTGATGAGGATGAAGAACAACTTGATGAAAGAATGTGGGGTGGTTCAAGTAAGATTCTAAAATTGAATGGAATACTGTGATTTGTGCCTTTTTCTTATGCATTTTTTTCTATTCCAATAGGTGACGAAGAAGACGAAGATATTGAAAAGAATAAAGATGGTAAAGAAAAGGCTGGACAAAATGACGAAACTGGACTTGCACCTAAGCTTGATGATAAAGAATCTGGAAATCAGGATGATCAGAATGATGATACAAAAGAAAAGGATAAGAATAGTAAAAATCAATTTGATGAAAATCAAGATAATGGGGAAGTCAATGATGATCAAAATGATCCATATCATCGAAATAAAGATTTTGACGATATGGAAGTGGAACCAGAAGATTTTGAGCTTCCTGATGATATGAATTTAGAGGATCTAGAAAATAAAAATGACGATGGAGACGATGAGGAAAAGGGAAATGAGGAAGATGCGTTTGACTTGGACAAAAATAAAATGGATATTGATGATATGAAAGATGCTGATGATGGTAGTGAAACCGAAAAGGATAAAGATCAAGATTTGGACGGAAATGAAAATCCAGATTTAGATGATGGAAAAGAAAAGGAATCAAATGAATTAAATATCGATTTAGAAGCAGAAGAGGAGGAGGCTCAAAATGAGGATAAAAATCAAAACCAGAATAACCAATTAGTTGAAGAGATGGATCCTTTAAAAAATGAAAATAATGATGAAAGTGGTGAAAAGGATTTGGATGTTAATTCTAAAAATGAGCAACAAAAGCAACAGGAGCATCAAGAGAAAACTAACCCTGGTCCACAACTCGATGGTTCTGAAGAGAATATAATATTTGATCAGGATAGTCGAATGGATAATAAGAATAGTGATGGTCAATCGTCAATACAAGAAAAGACTGTCGATTCTGGCTGGGGTGATGTTGACCAGAAAGATATAGAAAAGTCAAAGAAAGACAAACAAGATAAAGTGTCTGCTGATGATAAGAAAGCAGATGATGATGGTAGTAATAAAGAGATAAAAGAAGATTTGAAGCAAAGGAAAAGAAAGAATGAGTTTGAGAAAGATCGGAAAAAAGTTGATTCTGAGGAAATTGATGAAATCAAAGAAAAAATCAAAAGATTGAAAACTATTGAAGAGAAGGAAATGCAGGCTCAGGATATGGTTGAGGATGCAGCGGCTGATGAGAAAGAACTCTTTAAGAATGTGAAAGAGGGTGAAGCAGATAAACCGGAAGATTTGATAACAATGGAAGACATTGAGGAGAATGACTCGAAGGCAAATAATCAGCAACTTCCTCCTAAAGAGGAGAAAAAAGATCAAGGTGATGATGTTGAAGAGCCTAAGAAAAAAGAAAGTCAAAAATTGGCTCAAGATGAGAATGTGAAGAAAGCTAGTGGTCGAGGGAAAGATCGGAAAAAAGATGATGGTGAAAGTAATCTTGAAGATTGTGATCAGGAAATGCAAGATCAAATGGAGGATGAAGGTGAAAAGATTTCAACTTTTGGAGCTAGTAGACCCAGTGAGTCTCTAATTCGTACCGATGAGACATATGGATTTTTGAATGATACTACTGTTAGTCTAATGGACATTGATGAGCCTCAGATTGTTTTAGAGCGAGTTGTTGAGATTCCTCTGTCTGCTGATTTTAGTAAAGCTTTAAGTGAATGGCGTGAATTGGAGAATTCGACGATGAGTTTGTCTCAAGAGCTTTGTGAGAATTTGAGACTTATTTTAGAACCTACTCTAGCTGCTCGACTTAAGGGTGATTTTAAAACTGGGAAAAGACTAAATATGAGAAAGGTGAGAAGTCTTTATTAATCTCTTAAACATAAGTAGTTTTCGTTTCTAATTACTAATCTCTTTGATATTCTAGATCATTCCATACATAGCTAGCGAGTTTCGGAAAGATAAGATCTGGTTACGGCGAACAGAGCCTTCGAAAAGAGAGTATCAGATTATTTTGGCACTTGATGATTCAGCAAGTATGAGAGATAATCATTCTAAAAAGGTAACTAGACCATAATCTGAATCTAAAGTAGTAAGTGTTTAGTGGTCTAAAGTATAATTAAATGGTATTTTTAGATGGCATTTTCCTCGGTCGCAGTTGTTGCCAAAGGTCTATCACTTTTAGAATCAGGGCAGTTGGGTATAATTTCGTTTGGTGAAACGATTCGTAAGTTTTCTATAATTAATTTTACATCATGTTGAATTGAATAATCTAGAGTTTTACATTTTCTTGTTTCAGAACTCGTACATTCATTTCAAGATTCATTTACCGATTTTGCTGGAGCTGAGCTCACGACGAGATTCACATTCGCTCAGAGAAGAACTAAAATAGCAGAGCTGGTCAATTCATCGGTCAACATTTTCTCAGCGGAGAAAGAATCGGGGAGGTTGAAGGCGGATGCTCAAGTCTCTCAACTACTGCTCATTGTTTCCGATGGTCGAGGGATTTGGAACGAGGGGGACGACTCGGTGAAGATGGCAATGCGTCGAGCCAAAGAGGAGAATGTCTTTATAGTTTTTGTAATCATCGATAATCCTGATAATCGAGATTCAATCCTTGATATCCGTATGCCCAAATTCGATGGCGGAAAAGTAGAGATCCTCAACTACCTTGATCAGTTTCCATTCCCTTATTATATCATCCTTCGGGATTTAAATGCTCTCCCGAATATACTGTCAGATGCTCTGAGACAATGGTTTGAACTTGTAACAATGAGCTCATAAAATTCATAAAAGGTAAGCAAGCAAACCGTATTTGCTCAATCTAGTTTTTTAAAACAAATTTTTCCACAATGATTTTTATTTCTCTCAAACATGTATGTATGTATTTTTAATAGTAGTATATAAGTAATTGTTACCTATTTTATGACTTACTACCTATATACTTGATGTTTTTGATACCTAATATCTTATCTAGTAGTTAACACGTGAATAATTTTAACAATTAACAGTTTTTTTTTATATAATTATATATAAATATTTATATTTTATGGTATGTAATACATAATAGTAATTAGGAATCCAGAGAATACTTTAATAGTAATATGTAGTAAGTTATAGAGATACATAATAGTAGTACATATAGTTTTAAAGGTATAGACTTATAGACAAGTTCAAGATAAGAAATAATAGGTAGTAATAGTTTTATAAAGATAATATTGCATAAAATGTTAAAAAATGTATGTAATGTATATCACAATTTGTTTTGAAATATATAGGTAATACAGTAAGTACTTAATAGTAGAGATAAATGTCTTGGTTTTTTCTTCTTGATTTCATTAGGCTAATACAAGTTTAGTAAAATTATAAATGAATGTGTAGTATAATAATTAGTAATTAGGTAAAAAGTACTTTTTTTTGTAATATAATATTGAGTAATTGAATGTAAAAAAGTAAAAGTTTTCCATCATAATCATAACAATGAGAATTATATTTTGAAAAATACATATAGGGTAGTTGTAATTATAATTATAATTATAGATAGTATACTTTTTAAAGTGATGTGTTGTTGTACAATGAGACCTTTGAAATATATATTTTTTTTGGAATTAACTTAAATATCATAGTAGTACAAGTAATATCATGAATCAAGTTAAATTTCATGAAAATGAAAGAGTTTTTTTGAACAAAAAGCAACAAATTGGGACTTTTTTAAATAGTACCTGTACCTAGTACCTACTTAATTAAAGCTAATAGTAGATTTTATATTACATTAACAGTACGAGTATAATTCTCTAAAAATTTTCTAAAACATTTAACAATATTATAAATAATTTTTTTGTCTTTCATTTTCTTTAATTAATAACAATTGTATTGTTTGCGATTTGATTTTTAAACTATCTATCTCTATCTAATTTTTACATTATTTTCTTATATAATTAGTAGGTAGTAGATTAGAGGTAGGTTCATTTAGATAGGTAGGTTAGGTATTTTTTAGTAAAAGGTAAATATGTATATTCTTTTCTAACTAACTATATTAGAATTCTATTACTGGCTGGTTTGACTTTCTGATGCACTTCTCTAAAACTTCTAAAAAACTGACTTTTTTTTGTAGTGTAAAACATTTAACAATATACGAGTATAGAACCAGTCTACGAGTACACTATTGACACTGCATTAGCTAAACTTATTTTTTAACATTTTTCCCTAAAAACTAAAAAACAAGTTCTGAAATTTTGAATACAATTTCCTAGCCCTAAAATACTTTATATTATGTAGATAGGCATAGGTATGTAATTACTTGCCTTTTTGCCTAGAACTACTGATAGAATTAGCAATACTTTCTATAATAAAGCTTTTTTGCAAAAAAAAAACTTTTTCTCCCCCTTTTACTGTCGCTATTCACTTGGCCTTTTTTTACAATTTAAGGTTTTTAAAGTTATATAATAGTAGATTGTACGAGTATATTATAATAGTTGTTTAATTAGATAGTAGGAATGTATTGTGTGTGTAGTTAGTAGTAAACTTTTCAATTCCATTTTTATAATCGAGTATATTAGATTAGTAGTAAGAAGAGTAGTTGTAGTAGTAAAGATAAATATTTGATCAGCTCAAAGTTGGTACCATTTCTTGTCTTTATACTTGAGCTATAAAACCGAACAAGAGTACAAAATCGTCAAATTAGATTAAAAATTCAAGAGCTTAGCAAGATGTTCACATTTTAGTTTTAGCATATTACATACCATCAATTGATGAGCGGCTGATGAAAAATGTTCAGCATCTGTCATCATTTTAGCACTTCGATCTTCTAATTGATTAAGTTTTTGACCTCTTTCCTCGAGTAACATTCGGTTCTTGACCATTTCTCCAGCTATAGTGCCACTTCTCATATTCAAATGATCCAGTTGTGGATTCGATTGTCCAGGAATTAACTGTAAAATTAGAATTAGAATATGAAAAAATTAAATCATTGTCACAAGAAATTCTTGAAAGTGCCTTACTTTTGCTACTGATTTGGGTGCTTTTCCACTTGCAGTCTCACCAACTAAAAAATAATCACAGATGTACAAAAAGTACAATATTTTTCATAATTAGGTATTGATCTTACATAATTCTTCCCGATCAAGATTCCGCACTCCACCTCCGAATAGACCGGTAAAAAAGCCCTCTTTTGGTCTTTCTGGCATCTCACAATTTAAATACAGTTCACCTAACAAACTATCCATTTTTTGGCTAAAAATAATAAAAAAAAAAATACATACCAAAGAATTTTCGACAAGATTATATAACCGAGTAGTCCAAAAACCGTTTGGCCCAAAATAAACAATACATATTAATCAACAAGCTGCAAAGATATTCAGAAAAGTGTGAAATAGAATAGAATTCAAAATTTATATTTTGGGCTAATTCTAATAAGTAGCATTTATTGTTTTGGACCAGACTGTATTGAGTAAGTCAGTTTAAGGTAGGTTTTTGATTTTTGATAGATTAATAACAGTTAATACTTACAAAAATTCGCCAGAAATGGTATACTTTTGAATCTCTGAAGGCGACGTCAAGTACATTCTGTCAAATAAACAAAAATTAATCAAACCCTACCTATCTAAACTAAACAACCGATAAATCTACAACTTACCCATGTCCAAAATTGCCAATACAAAATGTTTTCGCTATCCTTTAATTTATAAAATGAAACAAAAAATGAGCACTAAAGTTTTATAACTAACCCCTTTTCTAGATTTCTAGAGAGAAAAAACACTAAGGATAAGACTAGATATTTATATGCTTAAAAAAACAACAATAATAAATATGTAATTTCACACTCTTAATCTTAAAAAAACGTTAAAAACGTAATTTTATGAAATAAACATTTAAAAAAATGACATAGTTGTATAAATATGTTTTATAGTTTTTTTCTATCGCGGTTTTTCGCAACGACACAAACATTGAGTAAAGTTTAGTATATAAAAAAACTACTTGCAAAAAACTACTATGTATATGAATGATACATTATTCAGCATTCTACTTCATCATGACAAATTGCTCTAGTTTGTCCAAAAAATTTGGATCAAAAATCCTTTTTAGGTATATTAGGAACTACTGACGGCTCCAATTTTTTACATTTTATGTAGTTAATGTAAAAAGTTATGAGAACAAGCACAAAAAGAGAGAAAGTTTGTTAGTGAAAGTAAAATTTTAAATTACTCTTCATGCATAACTTTATATACTACATAGTAGTATTTTATCTACGCATCAAATTCAAACAGTTTGATAAAAGGGAAATTTCGCAAATGGTAAACTCGACATTTTACAGAGTAATTAAACTTGACATTTTTCTTGTCAAAAACTTTTTAAAACCAATTAAATTCGTTTTTTCGTAAGTATTACAATAGTGCCTACGAGCGTCTGTTGACTGTTGACATAAAACCTACAGACAAAAGGCCTACAAGCAGCAATGTCCTACAGACAATCCTATAGGTACATTTGACCCAAAAGACAAATTTACAACAGATAAATGGCCTATAATATTTCAGATTTTCTATTCTAAAATTTATTGGAAAAAATTTCAAAAATTAAACCTTATATCCCTATATATTTCAGATATATTTTCAAAAAATTTCAGTTTAAATAAAATGTAGGCCATTAATTATTAATGACCTAATTGTCTGTAGGTGCTTAGCCTGTAGGCGATTTGTCTCTGTAGGCCCTTCATCTGTAGGCCAAGGGTGGTAGGCCTATTGTCTGTAGGTTCTTTTTTGTAGGCCCTTTGTCACAGAACCCCTACTACGAGTACTAAAAATATTTCATAAAAAATCTAAAATTCGTCTATATTTATATTTATTTCCGACTTTCTCCAGTGCCAATCCAATGGAGAAAGTTATAAATTATAAGAAAAATTGAAATACTGATATCTTACGAGGTATTTAGCTCTTAAAAACCAAATTTTTTGTTTAATTATATTTGTATTTTCTTGTAAATTTAAAGCCAAATTCTTGTTTATCAGAGCTTAAATCGATTCAAATTGTATATCTTCCCGACTTTTTGCGTGATAAAAATACGAGTTGTAATTTAGGAGACTTCCCTTTTAGTCCTAGTGATATTTACATTCTCATTAGTAGAAGACATTCATGTACAAGAGTCAGTCAATTAACTCGAGAAACATCATAACTTTAGTTATGAACTGAAATCACAAACTCGACAAGCAAACATTTCACGACATTTCTCATTCAATTAAAAGAGAGGGAAAAATCTCATGCCTTGACTGACTCGAAACTTTTTGAACAAAGTCTCGGAGCTCGAGACTTTGAAGCATGCAAAATGCACAAAGAATAATTTAAAAGATCAAAAATGCTCTTTAACTAAATAGATAGAAGATAAATTGTTAGTTTTGCAAAAAAGTACACAGGACAATTAGTAATAGTTTAGAGAGAGAGAGAGTTTTTTTATGTGTTGGTGTTTACCACTTTCCAACTTATAGGTAGAGTAGTAGTTTAGTATTTTAGTGTGTAGTTTTTCCCACATAAGAAAAAGTAACTTACTGTCTCGTGTCCTCAGTTATAAACAATTTTTGTCCCCTATAGGTTTAAATAAAGATGTGTGTAAGTCCCTTATTTGATTATTAGCATCAGTTTCAGATGGCAAAATAAGTGTTAATAATAGAAAAAGAATAGAAAGAAAAGAAAAGAAAAATAAAGATAGAATTGTAAGTACCAAATGTTTAGCATTGGATCTATTAAACCACCACCAGTTTTTCTTGGTCCATCACCGTGTAGATGAAAACTTTTGTGTTTCAATTCCCCAAAGAAATAGATAGAGTATAGAATATATGTAAAGGTTTGATTTATTATAGTACAAAAGCATAGAATAAAAGTTTCTTTTCAAACTTTTTTTTACTATCTTGAATGTTTGTAAATTGTTAAAAATGTTTAGTAATATCTGTAGCTGTAGTATAGAGTTTAGAGTAGTGCTTCAAAAATATTTCTAATTCTACTAGAGATTGATTATTTTGTGAGCTTTTCTTTGCTATTGCTAATTGAGAAAAGGTGGGTTCAGAGTTCAGGGTGGTTTACTTTTTAGTTCCAATTCTTAAATTAATAATTTGAGAGTAAAGAGTGCAATTTCTTGACAAGTTTTAGAAACAATATAGAATTTAAGTGCTTTTGAAGCAAGGATTTTGAGGGGGAAGCAGGAGCTTTTTTTATTTTGATTTTTATGTAACTTGTAGTATTTATGAATGATATGAGGAGAATCAAGTCTGTACTCTGTTTTTTGTATTCGTATTCAATTTATGAATGAAAATAAATAAAAAAATTTAGCTATTTATACTCTTATACTATTTTATGACTTTTATGAAAAATATTCCCTTCTTACGCTCATAATATTATAGATTTTTTTGCTGATAATCTCTTCTATCTACCTATTCGAAAATTGTTAAATTAGGTCATACCTGAGATCGGTTAAAGGTAAGAAATCTTCTGCAATAAAAAGTGTCCTAAGACTTGGAATACTGTAGATTGTCAATTGACCACTTGATTGATAAACAACCAGGCATGATGAGTCTGAAAGAGAAGAATTAAATTGATTTACATAAATTATTCAAACTCAGAATCAGACGCAAATCTCTGAAGAAAATCGAATAAAAAAAGGGAGAAATCAGTCAACTATGACTTGCCTAGGATAAAGAAAAGTACCTTACATAGTAATATAAGAGAAAGCATAATAATTCATTTTAAAAAATTGTAAAAGAAAGGATAGGAATAGGAAACCTTTTATATTAGTTAATGTGGCCTTGATGACGAAAGTGTTTGCCTCTTCTGATAATCTCTGACTTGAAATCTGGTATTGAGTGGGTAATTGAATGACTTTTGCGGACTTTTCCGATACTGCAACCAGATATTGTATCATTGTTGGAAACTCGACACCAAGAGTCGCAGGAGTTTTCTCTCGAAGTTCTACAAGTCAGCATCAAATCAATAGATAAGAATGAAAAATGAAGTTGGAGAGAAAGTTTAGAGATAAAAAAAGTTTTACTTGTAGTAGACGAACTCGAGGATTCTTTATTTCTAGAGTTATCTCTCCAAGCTAAAAATCGTTAAAATTAGACAAATAGAATGCAAAAAATTAACTTTATTATCTCTTACTAAGCGAAGGAGGTGATACAATATTTCCTTGATAGTCTATAGTTTTCACTAAAACGCAAAAAAAACATGATTAATCAAAAGATTACAAATACTACTGGCATTTTGAACAAATTATAAACTTACTGTAAACGATAGAGCCCTTCATTTTGGCTAATGAACTGACTTGATATGAAATATCATCTCTTGTTGTAGCCTCATCTTCTTCGGCAACAATGAGTTGTGGAAAACTTATCATTAAAATTGAACCTAGACTTGTTCCTAGAAAGTTAAGAAATCATTTATTAGAAATCGTATCTATCTATCTGATTAACTTTTAGCAATACAAAGTAGCTCTCAAAAAAATGTAAATTTACCTATCCATAAAATGGGTTGTAGGAGATATTCTAACCAAATAAGAAAGTAATTTTAAATTCACAATATATAAAAATACATAAATTTTGTGAAAACTTAACTTACCATTCTTCTTTCCAAGAGATTCACTAAAATATACATACATAATCGCTTCCTGCTGTATATTGTCTAGACTTGACATTGAACTTGAGCGTGACCTACTAAATTGTCCATCTAATTTTTCTAAATTCATGCAAAAAAATAACAATATATCAAAAAACAATCATAAAAACTTTAGACATTTGATCAAGGTTTTAAACTAAAGCTCTACTTTATTTAAACTACATAATAAAATGTACTACATACTAGCATAAACTATAGATTAAAGATAAATCAAAAATCAAGCATAGTATTAGTTTAGCGTAAGTAATCCATAATAAAATATGTAAAGCACATAAAAAAAGATGATTCACGAGCAAGATTCAAGATTTGAAAGACCATATATTATACACACAAGATAAGTAAAAGTACATATTAGGAGAAATAGGTTTCATTCTCAAGATGGAAATCAATTTTGACGAGGGTTTTTAGTATTCATCCGAATATAGAACAAATCTGACAGATTTCGAAAAGATTCGATCCTAACTAAAGTGCATATAAATCTGCGATGAAATGTGGGTGAAAAAAAAACAGATTAATTACATGTAATTAATCACCACAAAGGTATAGTGGTACAAAAATGTAGTATTATCAGTACTACCTACTTTAGACTGGTACTACTAGATAGAACATGTTCAGAAAAAAATTACTTGGTAGTGGTAGTGACGACAATGGATAGATTGCTTGGTGAAATGCTCGGGGAAATTAAACATGACCTTTTACAAATTACTTGAAATTGGCCGAGATCCACAATGTTAAATATCTCGGTTGAAAGGATTTTATATAAAAGTGAACATTATGGGGTAAGTGAATAGTGTTGTAAGAAAAGGTAATAAAATGAAAATGAAAATGTGGTGAGTTTAGGGTTACAGATTTATGAATAATTGTGGTTTGAGTGAAAGTGATGGTGGTAATATATATATAATTCCTTCATAATATCATATCGTATTTCATTCGCCAATTTTGAAGGATCTTATTCATATAACTGAACTGAAAAAACGTTTGGAATTTACAAATAAAAATAAGTGTTTTTGAACAAGAGAAAGAGAAAAGGGATCCATTTTTTTATGTAGTAAATGAAACCTGATCCTCCACCGCCAAGAGAAGAAGAAGCGAGTAGTAGATGCTGTTGTTGAGTTTGGGAATTTTTTTGATTCTGGTCTAATAAAACTGATCCACCACCACCACCGCCGCCGAAGCTATGGTAATATTGCTTCGACATTAGAAAACTAGATCCTCTACTACTACTGCTAATAGTACTGGGACTAGTAGTATTTGCCAATGAAGTAGTCGACATATGGTGGCTTTGCGGGTGGTGTTGACTAGTCGGAAAAGTCGGACTCTCTTCATTAATACTCTCAAATGAGGAGTGACCAAGACCAGACGAAGCTGGACTTTCATCCGAGACCATGCTATAACACTTTGAGAGAAGCTTATTTTGGCCAGCAGGACTTGAGGAACAACCTTGTGATTTTGTCCTTCTTGGGGGACCACCTCCTCCTCCTCCAGCTGAAGAGATTGAAACAGAATCGCCACCACTTCCTCCTCCTCCTCGAGCATTTTCAGCAGCAACTGCAGCTGCAACAGTACTTGCCAAACTCCTTCTGGAAACGGGGGAAGTTGCAGAGGATCCTTGCTTGCTTGGTGATTCCTACCAAGAGAAAAGGAAAAAGCCAAGAAAAATAATGAGAATTAATCAACCCAACCAATTAAATTCAATTAAGATTCCCCATTTTTATGATCCTTGGTACTAAAAGGAGAACATAAATCTACCTTACTCTTTAATACTATAGTTCCTCTCTACTTATACCATGCTGGTAATAAATCATAAAAAGACTGCCCACAAAGGTATACTTAAGTCTTAGAGATTAGGATAGTTCATATAATAAATGCCAAGGACACAATTAACCCTTCATCATATCATAAAAAAGTACTCTACCGCCAATGCAGTACAATTTCTCCATAAGGTATCCGCAAATCAATACTGTTTTGATATTACAAAATACTCCTTAAAAAAATACTTTCACTACAGTGTACTTTCTCCATTTTAAAAACAATTTTCAATTTTTTATCATCAATCTATTTATTTGACAATTTAGGTCAAAATCTTTTCTTATAGATACAAAAGTGAGACGAGAATTTGCTTTTTCATAGCTGAATTAAACAATTAAGCCATCTAATACCTACTATTAAAATCCTCAATACTGAAAATACAAATGAATTTTTACCTAGTCCTTTACATAGCCCATACATAAAAAGTTTTCGTTTTATATGGAGAAAGTAACTTTCACCATAGGAAAATTTTGGAATTTCTCCAATTTTCAACTTGAAGGATACCTTGTACAGACATTTTACTGCAAATATTCCTCCCAAATGCCTTACATTATTTCAAGAATTTCATGATGAATGAATTTAAGCTCATGGTAGTCAGTATGTAGTACATATAGTACCCTAGGTAGGTAGGCCATGCCAGGGTAAAAAAATACTTTTTTAAGTAGTCTTTTAGTAGTTCATAGTTAGTTATATGGGCGGGCGGAAAGAAAATAAAATTCATATAGTACACTAGTGAAGTTACTTGAGCAGAATTGATGAAATTAACAACTTAAATCAATATTCTACCATACCATATACTACATATTATAGTACAGAGTATACATACTTTTCTCCTAATAGTACTCACTACTACCCCTGGGAGAAAAAAGGAAGTCTAGCACTATTACTACTTACTACCTACAAAATGTAGTACAAATACGTTATAAAGTACTACTACACTAGTCTAGGATCAAGGGCGAAGCTTTTAGGCTTTGCTTTCTCTCATGTTTTTACATACTTAATAATACGACCTACTGCTAGGTCTTATACAACTACTTACATATACAAGTACTTATACTTATATATTATGGTGAAAGTTTAGTTTAGAGGGAATGCGGAATTATATTTGCAGAGAGATTGAGTGAGAAAAATTGATTTTTATTATTATTATATGGGATCTAATGGGAAGAAATCTTTTTTGAAGGAAAAAAAAATATAATAAAAATATAACTACTACACTATTACATTACTACAATACAAGATAAGTAGAGAGAAATAAATTTTTTTCTACCAGATTTCTA
Source organism: Nanhermannia cf. coronata Gr-Ori-00579 (assembly GCA_034699045.1). Taxonomy (NCBI): domain Eukaryota; kingdom Metazoa; phylum Arthropoda; class Arachnida; order Sarcoptiformes; family Nanhermanniidae; genus Nanhermannia; species Nanhermannia cf. coronata Gr-Ori-00579. The sequence continues at coordinate 36,540 of JAQIXA010000481.1, forward strand.
CTTCTATTAAACATGTAGATTGTAGATTTGCCAAAAAAGAGAATTCAATAAGCGCTACACATACGAATATTACTGATATATAATATTTTTGCATCAATTTGACTGTTCTATTACTAATATCCTAATATATAATTTAACCCATAACAATCCATGCCAATGCTGCCTGCCTGCCATAAGTAATAATATAATAATGCGATTACTTCTGATTACATATTAATATTCCAAATCTATCTTCCAAAATCCCACAAAATCTTTCCTTGCCTTCGTTCCCTTAAACCAATTTTTTTAGCGATTTAGCAAAATATAAAATCCAATCCAATATAAGTAATCCAAAATCCAAACCCATAAATACATTAATATTTAATTTAAATTGCTCAAAGGCTTTAAAAAAGTGTAGTTAAGTAGAGAGTAGGTAAGTACATAGCAAAAAATTTCCTACTTGAGTGAGCAATAAAAAAAACTTTTTTTAGCACAAATACCCTATTTATAATCCCCTCCATTCATTAAAGTTTTAAAAGCTTTTTAATTTTAATTTCCCCATATTATGTAAGTTGAGTAACCTAACCCATCTAAAGATATGTATGGTAGTAGTATTAATAAGTTTTTTAATTTAATTTTTGAGCAGTAGATCTTACGTTGAATTTTTTTAAATAGACCAAAATTTAAACCAAAATGATGAGTCTGGGCTTGATCTTGAGTATCTGTACTAGCAGTATTGGCATTGGATTCGGGAAGTTTTTTTCCATGAGCAATAGTTAAAGTATTATTTAGAAGGTTTAATTTTGTCTTTTGAATCACATTATGCATTTTTTGATCTTTGAGCTTTCTGAGAGCATCTCCTTCCCTTTCAACAACTATATAATCCTAATTAAATTGAAATATATATGAGTATGAGCATGATAAAGTAAAAGTAGTATGAAAAGTTTCATTTTATAAACTTTTTACACAAAAGTTAATATGTAGTAGATATGTATAAAATACAAAAACTAATAGTTTAGTTTAGTTTGAACAACAATGCCTACATAATAGTAGTAGTTTCCAATAATAGAATAAAGGGAACATTTCAGTAAATCACTTCAGTATTTCAATGCTTTTAAACATATTAAAATAGTTAAAGGATCCGTCTAAAGGGAAATCTTTGTGATTGATTGACTTGTAGTGGTGTTTCAAAGTTTCAAGAGGATTGTTAAGTACAAGTATTTAAAGCTTTTTCCCTTACCTGTTGAGGAGGACTTGAATTTTTTTCACCTTCTAGAATGTCTTTTATCCTTGGCGAACTAAAAAAAATTATATATTAGGTATATACCTAAATATACCGACATAATATCAAACATAGATACATACCGCGGTGGTCCTTTTTGGTAGGGGTCATATATTGTATATAGCTCCTGTAAACTCATATTGAGAAGAATTGATTTCTGTCAAGCCACAAAAATAAAGATTGATGAGGAAATTAGAAATTTAGCTCGTATTATAAATCACATATGGAGTCACAAAGTGGTCGATACAATTTGTATCAATCCATAATCCTTATGTAACTACTAGACTATAACTTTCAAGTTAAAAAATGATAAATGAATATAACTTACTTGTATTGTGTCCACTATAATCATTCCAAAATCGTTCCCGTACGCCAGTCTAGAATTTAATAAATTGAAGAGCAAAATAAATATTTGCTTACTGGATATTTATCATATATATTAGAAGAAGAGGTTTTTTTTACTGTATTTACTTACAGACTAAAACTAGAATTAAAGTCCATGAAGGTTATGGAACCGGGAGGCTCACCATTAACCTAATTGTGTGCAATATGTCCATTAATTTAAACCTTATAACTTGATCCTTAAATCCTTAAATCAAAACTTACCCAAGGAGTTAAACATATCTGTAAAATATAAAAAATTGTGATTAGGTTTTGTATTATGAGAAGTTTGTAAAAATAAAAAAAACTTTCAAATAAAAAAACTCAAATTAAGCTCAACTTCACTTACCAAATCTACTTGAAAACCGGGTGCTATCTTTTTTGTATTCCCTTGAGAAGTGTCTTTAATTCGAATAGGATAAAAATAATCATTGGTATTTCCTTCAGTAGAATTTAAACAAAAATCGAAACCAGCAGCAGATAAAACATCATTTGCTGGATCGATAATCGGAATTTCGAGAGTTTTAACATTTGCTCCATTTGTTTCATTTCTTCTAAATTTATACAAAAGCATTTGTGAAGATGATCCAGAGACGAGTAATTGTCTCGAATTTGCACATAACGAAATTAATTGAACTGCAAAAGGGTCTGAATCCAATTGACTTCCTTGTAGAGTGGCTGAGCTGGATCGTTTCTTTGACTCTTTTTCAAATGGCTTTGATGTTTTTAATTTGTATAGATGTTGTAGAGATGTAGAAGAAGCGTCCCAGAATTTGATTGAACCATCAGCATGTCTATGTTTACCCAGTAAAGAATCAAAAGAAACATAAAATAATTATAGGAATTGGATTACACAAAAGAGGTTATAATTTTGTCATTCGAATAAAATCATATCCTTTATATTATTATCTATCTAATTTGGAGAGACTTCGACTTCAAAAGACACTTTTTGTTTTTGTATAAAATAATATACTATGTGTGTGTATTATATAATACTCATTATTATTATCTACAAACAAATCATTTTTTATGATGGTCTAGCCTTTATACAATCTAGATACAAAAAATTCATTGATTCTAGATTCTAGACACTAGACAAATACATAATATCTAGATAAAGTGAGAAAAAAATATTACCCAGTGAGTATTATCTCGGAATATGAACATGAGTCAGAGCCCCATTGTCCGCCTTCAATTGGCCACTATAATGTTCAAAAAATCGAATTTTTACCTTAATCTTTAATCTTTACCAGTAACTATTGTATTTTATGTCTATGTCCTTTTTACATCTTTTTCTGAATACAAAGAGGAAGCAATGCCTTTGACTTTTGAGCCAACAGAATAAAGAGCAGGAATCAGATCACCCGGACAGTTAACAAGGTAATGGCAGGCAGTAACTATAAAATAAATAGAAAAAATCGATATTCAATACATACTTACACATTACACACACATCTTAAGTCTAATTTAATTTTCATCCACGTACCCGGTGATTCGTGGAGGTCCTTCATGAGTTTTGAGAGATAAAAGAGAAATATTAATTAATAGATAAACCAAACATTATGATTATATTAGAGATTATAACAATATTATAATTAAAGCTAACCATTGCATAAGGATTTTCAAAACTATAAGAATTTATACAACATTATTAAAATTTTAAGTATTGAAAATTATAGCATAAATTTGATACTAACCAAGGATAGCCCGGCGTTAAAAGATCAATAATAACCAAGTCTTGTTGTAATAATACTAGTTAGCAAAAAAGATAAAGAAAATAATAGTTAAATCAATAGCTCATTAAACTAAAAAGATAAATATTATACTACCTACGTAGAATTCAGAATACATAGTATTAGTCTACTTACCTATGATAGCTGTAGGATCTTGAATTTCTAAAATAACATCATCAAAATAATAAAGTTAATTAGTATTCACAATACAAATTACGATATCTACCTAACATTTTATAACTAGCTATATAAACGCTAAAGATAAAGAGTTAGTAGTAAAATTTTATTAGTAAAGTTTTTAATTCTTTAAAAAGGATTTAAAATCTAAGATGCACTAAAGCACACGCATAGAGCCTAGTCATATCGGTAGTAGTAATTATATAGAGAGAAAGTTTATAAATAAAATACCTGAGTCAAATTGAGAATCACAAAGTACTATGAAATCTAAAACTGTATGCTCCTAAAAACATAAAAAAAGTTTGTTTTTAAAAATCCCCTTAAGCTATACTGCTTATTAATTACTAGGTATTATAAAAAGCACAATATTTTTAGTTTTTTAAACATACCATCTCCAATACTGTAGTAGTTTTTCCTGGAAAAAAGTATCAAGTAATGTCATTTAATTCTAAATACCAGTATTTCTCTCTCTTGGAAGGTGGACGGATGATTGTGAGAGATTATTTTTACTGTAAAACAAAACTATGACTAACCATGTATCACGGTAATAGAGGCTGTTTGTCTTTTTGTTGAACTTCTATCATCGGGTAACCCCCCGGAAAATATCACAAAATTCTCTCTATACAAATATTTGAGGCAATTATATTATCAAATAAAATAAGAAATATTGTCATCTCTAACCCCGTTTTTGATGATTTATATTCTACTTTTTGGATAAGTCTACAAGGTTCAGTTTTGGCTCCATTTGATCGAGCTATAAAAAACACAAAATGATGATAAAGATAAAGGACCCGTTTTTTTACTTGACTTTCTTTTCTATACTAGGTACACTATGAGTCTATGAGGCAAAGAAACTAATTAAATTTGCACCTACCGTGTGGAAAAAAAGTTGATACTGGTTTTGTTGTTTGTGGGATCGTAAGTGGAATGCCACCTCCAGCTACGGATACTAATGGATTGGCTCCAACACTTCGATTAATTGTCCAAGTTGTCAGTGAGCCTATAGTTTAGTATATGAAATATATTAAATTAATTAAAAAATGCATAGTCATAAAAGTAATGTTTTAGAACTTATCCTTAGATATTTTTATAGAATTTATCATTAAACATACCTATATATTATATAGGTATATATTATTTATAATATAAAAGCACTAACTAGTGAATAGTTTTTAAAAATGAAAAAAAAATTCAAATAATACCTAACTAATGGTAATATTTAGCTTGAACTGCTTAAACAATTAAATTTTATAGCCTACCATATCTTTATGAGATAACGATAGTCGAATCTATCTAAATGAATACTTAATGAATAGATTTTTTAAAAATTACCGTCAGTATGGGAACACATAAAAGTCCTGCCATCAGAATGCCACGATATAGAAGTTAATGGTTCGGTTGTAACACATCGGAAATCGGCAGCTCGATTTCTCAAGTCCCAATGAACAATTTGTCCGGTGTCATAACCGATTAATAACTAATAAAAAGAAATCAACAAACGATTTTACATTTAAAAAAGTTACTAAAATATGACTCGACAATTAAATCTTATTTATAAAAGAATAGAATATCAAATATAAAATAAACTTACCCTAGACGAGTCAGTTGGATTATCACCTAAAAAGACAATAGATCCTACAAAAGTAAAAATTAAAAACATTTTTAGCAAATATTTCATTTCATAAACTTAATAAAAATCGAATGAAAAGTATATCTTTAACTATTGTACCAGGATGAGTTTTCCTTGATCTACAATAATATAGAAAATGAATTAAAAACAAGCTCTAAAATAGCATTTAAATTTTAAAACATTACATATCTATTGCTTTGTTCCAATTTATAACATATCCACTTAATACTAAAGTTTCTGCATTCACCTATTCAGAGGTAAGCGTACAAAAATTGAAAAAAAAAGTTTAAGACAAATTATTAATTGCTTTTTCCTAAACTATGTATGTAGTATTAATAAAAACTTTTTCTATAAATTCCGTACCACATGTACATTTCCTCGATCAGCTAAAAGAATGTAAAATACATATTATAAATATATAGCTAACTAGAAAAAAGTTTAATTTATAAAGGTATTTTTTTGTATATTTTTCATACTTCCAATATAGAGCCACTTAGATTGGAAAGGTTGAAACAGGCATGTAACTCTATACGAAATAAATAAAGCAATATGTACATAAGTATGACAAATAAATCATTAAAAACATGTGCTAAATTAATATATCTTTCACATAGTAAATCTCTTTGTAAAATTAAAACAC
>JAQIXA010000482.1:0-42346 GCA_034699045.1 Nanhermannia cf. coronata Gr-Ori-00579
GTTTAAACTTGAAATTATACAAATTTATTCTATTAAGATAATCAGAAAATTTCAATTACCTTTTATAAGTACCTACCTACTACCTACCTATCTAAATGTAGGGTACCCTACTGATATTAATTGAAAAATTAGACTTGAAAATATTTGGAATTTTGAAAAATCGAAGGAATGGGTCCAAATTGATCCAATTTGATCAAAATTTTGAACAAAAGTAAGTATCTACAATAGGTCAACTTATCAATAGCTTGAAATGCCTGACAATTTTAGAAAAAGTCGAGCCTAATACTCGTATTGTAAGTCCTAATATTGTAATTAAAAAATGCTAAAATAGAGAAATATCAAGTAAATTAAAATTTCATTTGCCATTTGATTTTATTTTACTTAAAATTAGAATTTTTTTGGTTAACAGTTTGCAATATGGAATATTGGAAAGGTATCTCAATTTTAAAGAAAAATTTTCAAATCAAAATTTTTAAGAATCTTACTAAATTTTTGCATTCACAGTTTGTGAAACCATTTTTGAACTTTTTAACAAAAATTTACCTAACTAAGTAAGGTATAAGAGTCTAGAAAAGTTTGAAAATTTATTTTTCTAACATTCATATGACTATGACATAAGGTTTTGACTATTGATATAGGTATTTGTATTTTCAATCCAGTTTTAATTACATATATTATATCAGTAGTAGATAGTATTTGCTCGTTAGAATTAGAATTGAACTTTTTCAAACTGGCAATTTTAACATATTATGTGTATGTATTAACTAGGTACTATGTAAATTGTATTTGAAAAAGTAATTAAGAAATATGGAGAGAAACTGGTGCAGATCATAAATTACGAGGGCTTGACTTGACTTAATCTAAATCTAACCTTTATACCCTCCTGTAACTTCTAACCCTTTGTTTTACGAGTTAAATTTACTTTACATTATAACTTATTATATAAATTTTTTTAAATTTTTAAAATTATAATATTCACTACTCCCAATTATCAACACTTACCAGAACAGGACCTACAAAAACTACTAGGTAGTAGTACTGCAGTACTCAGTACCTATGGTATAAATTACAAAATTTTATGCTCAAAAAAGTACCTGGCTAATTTCATGATCATGGAATTAGAAATAAAAAGTACAAAGTCAGGACCATATTTCCTCTACCAATTAACTAATACTTTTATGCTAAACTGCATAACATCCATTACCTACAAAATGTTTTAAAGTAGGGTACTCATAAAAAACCTCGTTTTTTATGTAAAAATGTATAGGCACAAAGGTATAGGTACATGTGTCATGTGTGTAATTAAATTTGAGTAAAAATATGACTAATATGACTGATGTCAGACAGGTAACATAGATAATGAGGATAAATGGAATTATTTTTTACATTATTTTTGAAAATAATTTTAAAAATTGTAAGATTGATGATACGATTGAGTTTGGTCATTATATATATTGTTTCATCTGAACATGAACATGAACATTTGAGCTTTAATTCGGGTCTAAAGGACCCGATTTCATCGAAAAATATCCTCATTTATTACCTTATTAGCTCGCATATTTTCCTTTAAAAGATCCTATGTACTACAGTCGAACTTCGTTTTAACTTCTTAGGCCTATGCCTATTTGAACAAATTTGTGCAGGTTTGACTGTAATTCAATAAATTTTAAACAAATAAAAATTCTAAAAATTGAAATTTTCGACTTGAATTTTAAACTTATTTTACAGAAAATCTGGATTTGTATTTATGTATTTCTAGTTCAAATCAATGTATTTGCACATACTTATTCTTAGATATGTATAATGAGAAAATTTGCAATATTTGATCAAAATATGCCATAAAAATGCTATAAAATTATAGCATTTTAGACTGAGATTCTTTTATAGGTTTAATTTACTTTAAATACGCAGTGGAAACGCTTGCAACTTTAGATGGATTTTGCCAAATTTTAGATTAAAAAACTGTTGTTTGGCTTCTTTTTCTCAAAATTTCTGTCCAAAATTAAGATTTTCGAGATTTTTGGACTTTTGATGAGTGAAAAGTGTACTTTTCTGAGGCTTTGCAACTAATAATCGGGATAATATCGAACATATGGCTTGTTTAGTAAGGTAGATATTGACTATGTATATTTGTGGGTATCTGTAGTCTGTATAGGGACGGATGTTGGGCTCGAGCTTCAACTTCAGTAATGATTTCCGCCTATCTCGTACTCCGTCTTCAGTCAGCCATCCATCCACACCGAAGCTAAAACCCCATGTTATTTTCCATTTAAAAACCCTCGAAATTCAAACTTTGTAGTATATACATAGTTAACATAGGTACTGTGAATACACCTTTCAAGCATCAAGTTTTCAAGTCATCAACCCTTTAAAATTACCTATAATATTATACATAATGTCTATAGTCAAAAAAGGATAAAAATAAATAATGGTATCCGATACATTGTTTCGGATATTTTTGCTTTTTCTTTCAATTCAATTCACTAGGACACTAGGACTAGGAATTTATATGTAGGGTACTTTATAGAGGAGTTAAATGGATTTTTGAAGTTGTAATTGTGGCTCGATGAGAACTTCCTTTCTCACCTATTTTCTATTTCAAAGGTACTACTACTATCAGTATCTGTAATGCTGATAGAAGGTATTTTTAATCAAAATTTAAAATAACCCTTTCATCAGATAGTTGACTATGATATTTTGGGACCTATTTAGCGGACGATAACAAAACCCACAAATATCCAAATATCTGTCCTCTCCTTAACTATGTCCTAAGTGCCTTTGTTCATTTTTCTTCGATGGGCAACCGGAGATAACCAATTTCCGCTCTTATACTACTTGAACACCAAAAATTTTGAAATCTACCAACACTTAAGTATACCAGTTTAGTTCTGTATGGAAGTTTCGAATGAAAAATTGTCAAAGTCAGAATCTAATTATCCTATCAAAATATCCGAATTTTTACAATTTCAAGTTTTGATTTTGTTTCTCCAATTGATATGAAGAAAATCTGAATTTAATCAGATTTTTTCAAAAATTGAAATATCCTTATAATACAATACAAGGTCTACTTATACTCGTCTAATGTAACCTAAACTTCGATTACAGAATACAGACCACTAATACTCTAATACTAAATAGTATTACTTAACTAGAGTAGGGTATGCAAAAATTTACAATTTTTGTTCAAAATTTTCTAGATATAGGTACTTTAGGATTTTCACATGCATTGAGTTGAGTTGAGTTAAATTTATTTGTATTAACAAATTGCAATTAATTTGTTGAATTTGACATTTTTTGAGTCAACCTTTTGTGTCAACTTTGACAAATTTATTATGGGGCCGAATGTGTGGAGGACCTTGACTTGGATAATTTAAAATTTTATATTTTAAGGGTTTGTAAATGAGTTAAATAAGTTAAATTCCTACAAAATTCTATGCAAGTATCAGTATTCATAGCCATAGTATAGTCTGAATAGTATAGAGCAATTGTATTGAAAAATGTGCCAAATGATTTCAAATTGTTGCCATAAAGTACGAGTTAATTGCCCTCTCCAGCTTCACAACCCAAGAGATCTGCTTTCCCTCATTTTTTTAGAGGAAAAAAGTAAATAAATGTCTATTTGAAAACAAACTGCAAATTGGCCATACTTACGAGTATATACTTCAAAATACAGTAGTATCTAGTAGGATACTAATATTGTAGAAAATAATAAACTCTCATAAATGCCTAGTAATATCAGTAGTAAATGTATCTGGAGCTTGAAAACAATTATCAAGTTTGTCCCAGTTATTCACAGGTTTATTACATTTTCCCACTTTTTTTGTCGGCTACTTACTACTGCTATAAAGGACTACTAGTACTGGTAGTTATAATAAATTTTAATATTGCCATAAGTTTACTATACTAGTATAGTCACTTATAAACGGCAGTGTAAACATCTGCGAACAATAAAATTGCAATAATACTCAAAAAAAACTTCATATCTGTATACTGATATTAGTACTAAGGATTAGTACCTACTTGGTATAGAGATCTGCCTTTCAGAAGTGAATTCTTGAATGGGGCAGATCTGCTAATAATTTTGTTATTTTGTTGATGTTTGCAAATAGATAAATTGAGCATGTTTGCACAAACACAAAGTTATTTTGGCAATTCAGATGAATTTAGATGATGTTTTTTACTATAATTGAGTAGATACTAGACAGGCATATGAATAAACTATCTATGTAATATTTTAAAAGGCAACTTTTTCTAGAAATTTTAAAATTTTGAAAATTTCTACCTAAATCTTTTGAATTTACCTAATTGTGAAAATTGTATCAGTGATCGAGATTAACTGGCAAGTTAATAATTATTAGAAACTATGCACTACACATGTACAAGCCTGACAACTAATAAATTACATATCGTATCGATCTTATAATTTAGTAAATATTTTATAATCGGCTTTCAATTTTTACACAAATCGTCTAATTTCGAGAATTTTTTTTATAATTTGAGCTTAAATTGACCAAATGAAATGTCCTTATTTGCCAGCTTGAAATACCTACAGAATAGTACTCGTAGTTAGGCATTTTATAAAATGTCAAAATTTGGAAATTTAAGGTCAAAATAAGGGGCCTTTATTGAGAAACGAAGGTCTTGATCCAAGTATTACTATCTCTTAAGTTTGGGACTTTGCTGAGTCTGTAATGATCAAATTATGGGTTTTATAACGAGGTTTCATCGTACAAAAACATTAAATTTTTTAATTAAAAAATGCTATAAAGAATTCGAGCTAAATTAGCAATTTGAAGACATTTGAATAAAATATTTCCATTGATAGTTACTTTTCAAGCAAAAAATTGACTGAATATTTATGAAATTCGCGGATTTTTGCCAATCTGTAATCCGGGAATTTGCAAACTAGCAAAGGGGAAGTGAGTTCAGCAGAATTTATTGCAAATAATTAAATTATTTTTTTTAAGACCAAAGCGCATACTTAAGTGCTTATTTCGAAATAAAAAATGATCATAAGATTCTCCATACTATATAATCACTATACTTGAGTTGAGATTTAAGATTTTAAGTATCATGATGTGCCAAAAATGAAATTGTAAATAAAACAAAATAATAATGTGCATAAGCAATACTGTCTTTGTCAAGTTTGGACTTTTTTTTTATCTTTCTCCAACTCTTAAAATATAATAATTTTTTGCATGCTTCAACCCTTGACAGATTTATGTCCTTATCCAATCTTATTTTTCTATTATACATCTATACTCTGTTCTGTAGTATGTACTTGTATTGTATTTCTATATTCAGATTCAGAATTCAGAGCAAAAAACACCCAAAAGATCGTAAAAAGTTGGAGAAAAAAAATGGTTTATAATAAGCTCATGAAAGTCGCCTAATAGTCCTCTAGTTTGAGTATTAGTCTTGGACCTTAAGTTTACGAGCCACTTACGCATTTTTGGAAAAAGTTACCTGACTCATGGTTAGTGGAAAAATAATTTCTAAATCAAATTGACAAAAACTGCACCACCTACTCTTTATATGCAATACCAGTATTTATAAAGCTTAAAGTTCTGGTCAAAATCTGAAACAAAGGGAAAATTTTGAGGAAATTTTGGTCAAAATTTGGCAGAATTTGAACATAAGTAGTCTAAGGATAAGTCTAAACTGGTCAGATTTAGATCAGAATTTTACTAATTGTAAGGGTTTTGTCACAGAAATTGGCCAATATTTAGGATGACTATGGTCATAATTTGACCCGAATTTTGTCAAAATTACAGAATCTATTGAGTTTTGTATGAGCTCGGGTAAAATTTTGTCAGAAATTAGCCCGGATTTTAGCTTATAATGACCAGAATTATGACCAAAATTTGTTCAAATGCACTTTTTAGCATTTTAACTGACCGACCTAGGAGTCTGTTTTGGGTAAGTTGCAAGTTTAAGACTCAAATTACTGATAAAACAAAATATAAAATTTCACTTTTTCTCACTTTTTCAGAGTGGAATTACCAAAACTTAATGAAAACCTAAACCAAAAACTAGTCTAACTTTTGAAATTTGGCCTTTTCTTCTAGAATAAATGACCGAATTTCTAGAAACTCCAAATCCTTTATCTCACAGTCCAATGTACCTATATCTGTATTGTATTGTGTAAATTTACGATAATTTTTTTCTTTCTTTCAAAACTCTTCTTTATTTTATATCCAAGCAGCTAAAGGTGGACGTGGTCAAACTCAGATCCCAAAAGCTTTAAACTCATTTATTTCATAAACTTGGTTGGACATTTGGTTTTCAGTTTGGAAATAACCAATAAGAAATATTCTAGTAAAATATATTTCTCAACTTTTTTTTTACATTTCTTAATGTAAGACTGAATTCTGGTAAGATTTACTGAATACCAACCAAAGCAATTGAACAATGAGCCTCTCCTTTCTTTCATTTATTCAAAATTCTCAAATTCAGACACTTTATTCGAAAAATTGACCCGAGGTAAGCATGTTCCTTTATTTGAATTTTTTCAAGACAAGATAGATTTCAAAATCTATGTTCAGCTGAAATGCCACCCTGTATTCTAGGTCTTATAGGCCTATACTCTTATTGTATTCTCCAGATTTTTCCAGAGAATGTTCTTGAAAAAAAAATTTAGAAAAAAAAGTAAGAACAGACCGGTATCGAAAATTTATTATATTTACGACCAGAAAGTATTATTTGGGATTGGCAGCCCTTAAAAATATGCTTTAAATCTTCTATATCTTTATCTGTACAGAGTAGTCGAAAAATAACCTCATAGTCCATCGAAAAAGCTCGATTTTTTATGAAAATTTTTGAGCAAAATGAAATCAATCTACAAGAATTATAAAATTTTACTTAAAAGTTGAAAAAAAATTCAAATGGCGTTAATCTAAGGCAAAAAACTGAAATGTCGAAAAAAAATTGTCCACTTTTCAATTGGATCCGATTTAATCTCATCCCTATTTTGGTTGAATTTACCCCTATATTTTTGGTCTAACTCTACCCCTGTATGAAATTAACCTAAAATTTTGCTTAAAGAGTAAGAGACGAGCGCAAAAAATAGTTATTTATAAGGGTTCGGCCGTGACTTTGAGTTTGGTTTTTAAATGAAAAAAACATGTTATATGAGTGTGCTCTGCATAAAGCCCAATAATCTACCTATAAGCCTTAAATGGACCCTGGCAAAAAAACTAAAAAAATATTTACTTCCAAGGCTTACTATACTCGTATAGTACGTACTTTGAACTCTAGGCCTAACCCTGCAGATCATAAGTCTTATTTTTTCTATCTTTATATTTTATACCATTTATTATTCGGGGTTAGAACCCACCAACGCTTTTTAACCCATTAATTTTTATACAATTTGGGATTTTTTTTGATCATCATCAGCAACTAATTAAATAGGGAGTCTAATTTATAGGGAAATATTTCCATCACAAGGTTCTTTCATATCAAAATTTTTTCAAGATTTGCTCAGTCGAGCCATTAAATGTAACTTATTATTCAAGTTGAGCACATTTTATGAACTTTTTCGAGAAAACTTCCACTTACAAGTAAACAGACTGATCAGACATTATAAAACCAATTTTTTAAATTGTTTAAATTATTTATCAACAGAAAAAATGCTAATCTAAATTGAAAAATTTCGAAATTTTTCAAGATCAATTTCTAAATTGACATTGTAATTTTGGAAAATTTGATTTTATTCAAAAAATCAGTTTCCTATTGTTTAAGATGAGAATTTTAACTTTAAATTTTTGCTTAGTTTTAGAGATTTTTGCAAAAGATTCTAAAAACCTTTAGCAAAAATTGATTTTAATTAAAAAATATCGTTACATTATGGTTTTAGATGAGAATTTAAGTCTTTAGATTTACTTGGTTTTCAAAATATTTGACTAAAAAAATTATTAAAGAGATTAAAATTAACCTTTTTTAGGCCCCATTTTCAGCCTTTGATCTGTATTGATATATTTCGAAAATTTTTGAGCTCAATTTCTAAATTGATAGTTTTTAAAAAAAGTTGATCTTAATAATCCAAAAATCTGTTTCAGATGAGAATTTTAACTTACAATTTTTTCTTAGTTTTGGAGATATTAGGGTTAGGGTCTAAAAAACTTTTGTAAACCTTTATGTATTAAAATTTGCTTATCTTTAGTGAATTTTGAACTAAATTTTTTAGAGATATAATGAGGTTTCAAAAAGCTAGCTAAGATTTAGACCAGATCTAATTTAAGCTTATCTATGCGACCATTTTTGAAATTTTATATGAAATTTGTAATTTTTTTGAGATTTTTGTACATTTACTTGTAGTAATATTTACTTGTAGTAGATAGGCTTATTATACAATTTACAATTTTAATCACAAGAACCCACCCAGGTTTTGGGATTTTTTTATAAGTCTCCTTAAATCTTACACCCTTAAACCCTTTAATCCAAAAAGTTACATAATAGTGTAATCCTACTATACGAGTATACTGTTATTCAACTATCCTATTAAATTTTGTACAATTTCGGCATTAGCATATTATCGTACTGGTGGTAGTTAGTTATAAAGCTGGTTGGAAGCTTGTTCATATCTCCCACAAGGATCTCAAATCAGCCCAGAAAAACCTGGTGAAGAACCTGGTTGCACTTGTTTTCCCTCATTTTTTTCATTTTTTTTTATAATTTCACTTGTAAGAACTGGTGAGATAGAGGATTTTTAGTGAGAAGTGTTCGAGATACTCAGAGATTATGTCATTCAAAATGAAGTTTTAAATATAAGAAAAAAGTAGAGGGCTCCTTACCTTTCGAGACCAAGTTACTTGTGGCTCTGGATAGCCTGGAATAGAGATAAAAATTTACTAAATTAAACCAGAATTACCACATAATAAATCATACAATTTTATGAAAAATTTCAAGCTCAAATTAACTACACAAAATGGTTCTCAAAAATCATAAAATTGGTAACTCAATCTTAAGAATAGACCCAGAAATTTCTGAGAAACTTCAACCTTGAAATATTTCAAAATTTGTGTAGAGAATTCGATGGATTTAAGTCAAAATTTAGCATTTTTTTGAGATTTTTTTGAAAAAAATGTCATAAAAACTTACCGGAAACATTACATGCAAGTAGTACTTCTTCGCCTTGTCTGACAACTCGTAGGGCTTCTGCTATTGAGACTCTTGGTTGATCTAAATTTAAATTAAAAAATTAAAATAAATTACTCATATAGTTATCCAGACAAGTTCAAAAATTCCGACAAATTTGAGCATTAGCCTGGAAATTGTAAATTCCAGAGGAGAAAAAAAAGTTCAGTCAGTTATTTAGTAGGTAATAATAACCTCAGTTAACTTTTTCTACCCTTTCTTGGTCTCTAGATTCTCAAGTCTTAAACCTACTTTTTAATATTCTAGATAAATATGGGAAAGTTCTAGAACAAGAACTTTTTTCAATTTCGTAATTTTTGAATTTATCGAAAGTATCTTACGAAAGCTAAAAAACCATTTGACCTCTTATATTGCCGAATATTTAGGCTATTTGAGAAAATTTTGACAATTTTTTGGTAATTTTCTATTAATCAAAAATCCTTTAGAAAAATTGTATTTTCAGCTCCTAATAAGTCGATTTTTCCTAAAACACACTAAATTAGAGTATCCTACAAAAATTGGCTAAATTGCCGCCTATTTAGGCGATTTTAGCAAAAATTTTGACCATTTTTTGGCAATTTTCTGGTAATCAAAAATCAACCAAAAAAATCGCATTTTCAGCTCCTAATAAGTCGATTTTTCTTAAAACACAGTAATACAGAGTATCCTACAAAAATTAGCTAAATTGCCGCCTATTTAGGCGATTTTAGCAAAAATTTTGACCATTTTTTGGCAATTTTCTGGTAATCAAAAACAACCAGAAAAACGCATTTTCAGCTCCTAATAGTTAAATGCTTCAATTGCAATACCTACACATATTTACAAAACTACAATTAAAAGTAGAAAAAAATTTCAAATGACGCTGAGTTGAGGCAAAAAAACTGAGACAAAAATTTGGAACATGCTTTTTATATAGGATCTAAAGGATAATATAAACTAAAAAAAATTAAAAAATGGGAACTAAAATGCTTAAAATATGGCATTAGAATATTCAAAATTTTTTGAAAAAGTTCCAAATTCCAAAGGTTCTCCTTTTTTATATTTCATCTTTTGAAATACCTACTAATATATGCTAATCCCCATTTGAAAGTTGAAAAAAACATTCCTTTTTTTTTCATTTTTTTGTGATATAGACCATAAGCACGATCCCAGACATACTTGAACACTTCTTGAGGGCTTCAAAAATTCAATTTCAAGATCAAATTTGGAGTTTTTTTGTGTGTGTGTCCTATCCACTAATATGAATATGCATAGATTTGAATATTTTTTCGTTTATTTACATATAAATGTTAATGTTTATGCCGGATGAGCCTCAAGACTTGTGCTTTTCAACCTTATACGAGTATACAGATGGGTAAAAAAGTAAAACAAAAAAAAAGTGTTATACAAAACATATGAGAGATAGATAGGTGACTATTTATAACCATTTTGAATCTTTAGAACATAAATAGTATATTTAGCCAAGATGCTTTGGGGGATTTTTTTTTCTCCAATTTTTTTGAATCTTTAACCTAAACCCTATTAATAATATGCAGTCTTTTAATCTTTTTACTGATCTCTCAAGATTTATCTCCACTACTTGTACTTGTATAGAATATAGAATCTGTAAGGTATATCGGTAAGTAAGTCATTATACCTCGGGGTTTTGTGGTTTAGCTCATTATGAGTCAGGATATTTTGTCGAACTCGAAATATCCAGGATTTTTCTACAGGTTTCTACAAAAATTTGAGTGATCTTTAAAAAATTTCAAAAATCTGAAATTATACCTATATAAAAGATCATTTTTTAAGAATAAATTGATATAAAATTGGGGATTGGGAGCCTAATAGCCAGGATATTGTATGTAATAATTAAATGACAACTTGACATTTTGACGTTAATGACCATTTTGATCGTTTTGACATCACAAAATCCTTTGTAGGCTCTTGCTTTGTAGGTACCTCAAGCTATCAAAATTTAGAATTTAAATTCAATTCAGTTACAAAATTCTGAAATATTTGTTGGCCCAGGCAGAAGCCTGAAAAAAATTTATGTAAAAACCTGATATCGTCAATAGGTAAGTAGTACTGTAAGTATACAAATTGACTTTTTCAAAATTTTTAAATTAAAATCCATTGATGTGTATTCAATTTGACAAAATTGCAAAAAAATGAATAATAATAGGTAGAATATTGGTGTCTGCTAGTAAATTTTTTTTGGTTTGATAGGTAGTATTAGTAGCTTATTTTGATTTTCTGATTTTTTATCATATGACAAATTGTGTGTGATTTTGTGTCATCTATTCCTATTTCATTCTACTGATAAATTGAAAAATAGATCTCTGCTCTCTATTTAGATATACATACCTATCTACTTACTTACTTTGTATGACTTATGCACATGCACTATGCACTTGACGAAAATAAAAACTCGACAAGATCTCTCGAAAAGAAAAAAAAAGTTCATTTACTTAACATTGAAAATTTCATCTCAAGTCCTAACACATAGGTAGGGGTAAACTAAGGATAGTTCGTAAATGAAAAGACATACTGATTTCAGCAGAACTGGGCTGAAATTTTGTATCTATATCTAGAGATGGCCAAGATCCGGTATCTAGTCTACCGGATTTTGGTCAAAGATATCCTCGAAGAAATTTCAGGTCAAAAAAACCTGAGATTTCTGTGTCTGTATCCGAATAGAGGATACTCAAGTTAGAAAAATTTTAAAAACACTCAAACTATCCCATATCTCCCCCTGTGTATCTACCTATCCGTATAACTAATGCACCTCCTGGTATATTAGAAGGGTAAGTTTATCTAAATATAATACCCTAAATACATATTAGAAAAAGATAAAAATGCTCAAAACTCAAAAGGTATACAGAATACACACATAGAACAAAAAAAACACACAAGATAAGATACTGGCTTCCAAATTCCATGTTATGTAACCTTCAACTTGATTTTTTTCCCTTATTTTGCCTCTTTTTAGTCTTAAAAGGTAGAAAATTACTTGACTCTGATAAAAGGCGTTAAATTCTACATTTTTACCACAAAAAATGGGGAAATGATCAAAGAAATGAGATTTAAACCTGCTGCCCCCTTATCTAAATTAAATATCCTCAAAAAGATCCGAGTTTTTGAGTTTTTATTTTGATGAGATTTTGACATCTGACTCTCTTGTTCAGTGAGACAAGACAAGGCTCCAAAATTGTAGATAATGGAATTACTAAATGTTTTTTTGGAGATATTTTTGAACTAAATACCCTATAGCTATTAGGCATTAGGCCCGTATTTGCCGACATTTGTACAAGTTTAGAAGGTGAAATAATAATATAGACAATTGGTCAAACTTCTAATCGTAATTCGTCAAAAAATATTAAAAATTTTGAATTTTAAGTAAAATCAAAGCAATTTCTGTAACTTTTTTTGAAAAAAAAATGTCATTTTGACTTGAAAATGAAGTAGGATATTCTGCTACTACAGATACTACTACTCTACTACTACTTTACCTAAATAACATTTTTTCTATTTAAACTTTTGTCAAAATTTTGAATAAAATATGAAATATTTAAAAATATATGCTGATAAAAATACTCATATCGAATTCATTATGCTCCAGTTTATAATTTATAAGCTTAAAAATCCATAAAAGTTAACACAGATAAAAGCCTTGGACCTTAGCTACTTCTTGTCAAAGTAAATTGGAATATTATACCTATGCATGTGCATCCCAAAATTATCCTTTTTGACAATTGGTCAAACTTATAATTAGTTATAATTCGTCAAAAAATCTTTAAAATATCGAATTTTAAGTAAAATCAGAGCAATTTCTGTAATTTTTGATAAAAAAGGACATTTTACCATTTGGATAAAAATTATGAAAAAATTTAAAATATTTGCTAAATAAAGATACTTGTATTGAATCCATCAAGTTCCAGTTTATAATTTTCAAGTTTAAAAAATTCTTAAAAATTAACATTTTTAAACTCATCCAAAAATTGAAATAAGGTACCTTATTTATATGGCAAAATTGTTCATTGACCAATTGTCCTAGACTTTTGAGTATTTTAAAAAATAAACTTACATTTGACATGAACGATATGCTTCACACTGACCGTCTGATGTGTTGTGGAATCGACCTGTTAAAATCGTGCAAAAAGTATCATAAATTAGACTATTTTTTTTACAAGATTTGACCACAAAATACCTATTACAATGGCTTGTATTCTGTATTGTATTTGGTCCTAACGACTAGCTTTGAATTTTGAATACAGATCATTGATCATCAATAAAATGTAGATTATATAGAGACATACCGAACAAACGTAATCACCAGCATCTTCAATTTTGACGTCGGTAATGACGAGGGCCGAGTCTTTTTCATCATGTTTGAACCGACGGTCGTGAGTCAAGACATTGTCTCCAGCTAGTTTCACAACAAAAAAATTCATTTTTAACCACATTTAAATACGAATTTTTGGATATTTTGGTCATAAAATCAAATACAGCTTTGTCCAATTCAATATAAACCTACTAGTACCTATCCATAAGTAAAAAAATATAATATCATAGGTCAAAATTTGAATTTTTTAAAATAAATTTTCAAGATTCTCAGTGCCTAAGTTTTAGGTTTATTAGGTTTCAAAGTACCTATCTTGTTCAAAATTTGCAATTTTTTGTAACTTTTTTTGCAATTTTGGCTATGAATACTAGTATAATCTAGTATCAGTAAGACTTAAAACAAGATAAGAATGTAGTAGGTTCATATTGAATTTTTTTGAATTTGATAATGACATTTCATCAGCAGTACTTACCTATCAGATATTGTTTCCCCTTTTGCCATAAAAGTGCAAAATGTTCTGAAATTCAAATGAAAGTATCCAATTTAGATATATTATACATAAGTTTAGTAGAGAATTTCATTATAAACTTGAAAAAGCAAACAATAGCCTCAGAATTAATAATATTTAGTTAGTAGTATCTACTTATTCTAGCAAATAGAAATGGGTTGGGTGTTTTTTCTCGAGAAGAAGCTTGATTGCAAATTATGCCTCGAATCCTTTCCTTACTTACTTTGTAAAATTACAATTTTCTAAATAATAATAATATACAGGGTGTCTCAAAAATAAATGGTACAAACAAATCACTTGGGTTTCACATCTTTAAATAAAATTTTTTCAAAGATTAGATGCTATTTTACAAAATTGATGTTCAAATTTAGCAAATACTGATATTTCTAATAGTTATAATTATAAAGCATCCAGTAATTTGAATTTTGAGCAGTTTATGAGCTCTACTTTTAATTTTAATAGACCTTGTATATGAGGGTACATGGACACGTACCAGTAATAACTAAATCCTATATAAGGTATATATATTATCTGTATGTTGATTGTATAGTACAAATAGAATTTTCTTACATAATAATTTCCATTTCGTTCCAACTCAACTCTTAAACTCTGAAAAAAATTCTCGGTCGAGTGATTCTTAAAACAAATTTTACCCCTCTACTAAATTTTTCAAAGTCCATGTATTGTATTACTACTACTATATGTAGTACATAGTATAGGGTACTTAAGTATAAAAAGCCTAATCTTTTGTTAAGTTTTTTTAAAGCTCGTCGAGCTCTACATGATGGTCCTAATGACGTCAATTAAGAAGAGAATTTTGACTTTTTTTCTAAACTCTTACAGCAGTAATAGCCTCATAGATAGAGTGCTTTATTAAAGTATAATATAATTATACTGTATTATGTAAGTAATATTACTGATAATAATATGAGGCTTTTATTGAAGTTAAGTATACTTAAGTAGACACAAGTTGATGTAATAATATCTAGGATATTATTGGAAGATACAAAGGCAAGGGTTAAGTTGAGGGTAAAAAAAATTAAAAAGTTGACCCTTTAGCCCTTGCTCTTGCCCTTGTACTTTTACTATCTTGTCTTTTTTTCAAAGTTTTTAGTTTTTTGGCCCCAGTCTCGTCTTAATTACTCTTAAGTACTCCAGACATACACCAATTACATAATACTACTACTACAATAATAAGGATACAAATATATCCAAATATCCAAAGATATCCAAAGTTCAAAAGTTCTATACTTGTATAAACAATGTTCAAAAATTATGTAAAATCAAATTTATATAACTTTTTGGGACACCCTGTATTCAAATAGCTAATATTATTTTAGAGAAATTTCATTTTTTTGATATAATAAGAATCAGAATTTTTCTTAAAAAACTAGAAATTTTAGATCTGGCTATGTGTAATGATTCAATGAGATTTTGGCTTGGGTCTTGGGTTAATCGTAAGTGTAAATAAGCCTCAAGACACATGTTTCTCTCTGCTTTTTTTGTGAAATTAAGTTGGCAAATCAAGCATTGTATTCTATGATATAAAAACATGTTGACTGGATATGGTTGATTAAAATTTGAGAAATGTTAATTAGGTTCTTGTCTTACGGAGATTCTCGCCTTGACAAAATAATCGAATTTCACCGCCTGGAAGTACTTCCACCACTTGTGCTTTACTGCTTATCACCGGTCTACAAATTCAAAATGGCAAAATTTGTAATTTGTATAAAATTTTCAAGAATTTTGAATATTTTAATTCGATTTTAAACACAAACTTACTGGATATTTGAGGGAATATCCGACTCTTCATCATCATAGTTTGTTTCATCATCATGATAATTCTCATCTTCTATAGCCACTGCTGTAAAAAAACCAAAAAAATAAGAAATTAATGAGAATCATGAATTATATTTGTAGAGATCCTAGTATGAACTATGAATGATAAACAAGATTGTAAATCTAATTTTTGGTCATAAGACTCTCAAGCTCAAGATGAGCCAAATCTGGTTTTTCTGACTAAATATCAAAATTCACATTACCTAATTCTGCATAAAATCACATTTTTTTAGTATTTCAAGTTTTTATACAAAAATTGGTAGCTTAAAACGAGAGATATGATTTACAAAACTTTTGATTAAAATTTTACCAAATTTTGACACTATTATTTTTATAGGGTAGTATAGTAGCTAATTTTTGTTTTAAAAAATTTCAATATCACAAATAGGGATCACAAATAGGATCTTCTGCCGCCCTACAGCAGAAGATTATACAATTTCAGTATCAAAATATTTAAGGATATGTCCAAAATTTAGTAAAAATTTGAATCAAATTTGACCCAACCTCTGCCATTTGAAAAATTTTGATTCAGCTCTTTCTAACATTAATAGAGATATCTCAAATTTTAATTTGAAATCTTAGATTTTGTATTTCAAATACAAACTTCCCTAAGGATAGAGATACCGAAAGATATTCTCACTCAAACAGGTCAAAATAAGTATATATTTAACAAATATTGAAAAAATTTAGAAAATTTAGCAAACTTTGACATATTTTGCTCAATTTTTTCCAAGAAAGATATAAAATTTGATAAAAAGTACTTGAATAACAGTGCATGTTTACCTATGTTAAATATTTGCATGTATGAGTAGGGTAGTATACGTATGGTATGATAGCATATTTTATGACTATTTTTTATTAAATTTGATTATGATAAGTCCTAATCTAAATGTCCAACTGTGTTTGATGTAAAGGCGAGCCGAGCTAATTTAAATAATTTAATTAAAGAAACCACTGGTTCACATTCGACTGTAATTTGTATATCACATTTAAAACATAAGATACTACGATTACTACCTACTATTATACTCGTATTATGCAAATCTCCAACTCATAAAGTCATTAAATTAACTCGAATTTGAATTCAAAACTCATTTTATTTCATTTTTTTTTCTCAAAGTCAAATTATCGGCCAATCCCTCCAGAACTTTTAGAACTTTTTTGCTTTCAATCTCAAAATCCTCAAAGTCAAAATTATGCTATTTAATTTCAATCCTTTGATTCAAATGGGTAATTATCGTTAGCTCGAACTATGGATCTTTGTAAGTCAAAAAACCTATCTACTAATATCTATGTATCTAGATATGCAATTACATTTTTTATCATTTTTTTCATCGACCAATTCACACCCCTTTAAATCTTCAAATTTACTACCTACTTTACTTTACTTACTTTATGCTTTATAACCTCAATAATTTGGGCAAAAAATATCAAAAGTCATAAACACATTCATAACCTTACAATTTAAAATTTGCAATTTACAACTTGAATGAACTCGTAGTACTTTGAAAAAAATGATTTTTTGCAAGTTTTTGTACTTGAGGCATATTGGTATAATTACATAAATTTGAGATTTTTGGTGTTTTTGAACTGTGCTAATGAAGGATTCCCCCCGAGTGATAAGTTCAGAATTGAATACTAAATCTAAATTAATACCTATATGTAATAGTGGTAGTAGATTACAGAGTTTATGAGTAATTTGGAGGATTTAATGAGTAATTTAGATTACAAGGAGGGTTTGAATATCAAGTGACTGGAGGAGAAGGAAATGTCTTTCAAATTTCAAATATCAAAAATTTCTGGTGAACTTTTTGTGAGAGAGAAAAGAGTTGATTGTCAATATATTTTTGTGGCTTGTCTTTTGAGTCTGCTGGTGAGGACTGACTTGGACTTGGATGATTTATTATATCAGTTTTGAGGGGTAATTAGCAAAATCAAAGCGTAGACAATCTACAATCTTTGATCGTGATTAGTTAGCTCGCATTTTACTGAATTTAAATGAAATACACTATAGTGTATCCATAAATATGTAAGGATAGATTAGTCATAAGTCGAAAATATTTTTGCAATTTGGACACGCTGTTTTCTAAGAGGAACCAGTCATTTTGACCTGAAATTTTACCATCTACTCGCGTAACTAGATATGGCCAAGAATCAAGATATTCTTTAACAAATTTCAGGTAAAATGACAGCTGATTTAGTCGAAAATATCCGAACTATCCCTTATCTAACCCTATGCTATCATTGCATTAGATTACACAAAATCTTTGAAATTTTTAAAAAATTTCAAATTTAGCATTGAAATACATCCATTCGGAATTTGAAAAAAGTTTTTATTTTCTGAAAAAAATTTCATTTTTGGTCAAAAACGAACTTTTTATACATCCAATCCTATCCTATTTACTTATCAAAATTTCAAACCTCTAGGTACTAAGCTAAGGTACTAATTTTTCAAAATATTAATCGACATCTCAATCAAAAATTGTCCAAAAGTTACCCTAATAACTTCAGTTTTACGATATATATAAAAGCTTACTTGATTTTTTAAGCTCTAAATTTTTCAAAAATTTTTAAATTTTAGTTGGTAACTTCAAGCTCGTAGATTTTGTAGATTTTTAAAGTGTTTTTTTCGAGCTCTAAAATTCTTTCATGAGTTCTACTTGTACTACTCTTATAGGCCTAAATAAAGTTGATGTATTTGATAATATGATAATAAAATTCAGAGATCTCACAGAGGGATAAAGTCAAAGTACAAATTTCGAGTGCCAACACCTTTCCACCCTGTATACTGTGTATAACAGTCAGGATAGGATTTTGTATTTGAATTCACGTAATAAAATTTATAAAATTTATTCTTTGTTCTTTATCAAAACCCTTTGTATAAAAGCCGCCTTATTATTCTAACATTAAGAATTCACCATGCTCTTAAACCCTACTATGTATGTATATTAGTATGTAGTCAAAAATACTTTTAATTCTCCTAATTTGATACCAGAAACCACCCCTTAAACTTCAAATTTCAAATAATATGCAAAGTAAGCTTGTAGAATACAAAATTTAACTTAGGGCTCAGCCTTTATAAAGCATCTAAAGTTCCAAAAAAAGTTGACAAAGAACCTTCTATTTGAACAAACAATCAATTCTAAATGACTCAAGTTTAATTTCATCCCTATTTTGTTTGAATTTACCCCTAAATTATAGGCCTGTCTAAAATTAATCCAAAATTTATAAAGTTCCAAAAGTTTCAACAAAGTGGGCAAAAAACCTTCTATTGTACTAACATTTAATTCTAAATGACTTGTGTTTAATTTCATCCCTATTTTGGTTGAATTTACCCCTATATTTTTGGTCTGTATGAAATTAATCCCAAATTTTTTCAATTTAGATTATGTTAGGTTAGGAATCCTCAGGATTTTTTTTAAAATTTGGGTTAATTTCATTCAGTTAGACCAAAAGTATAGAGGTAAATTCAACCAAAATAGGGATGAGATTAAAACAGAGTCATTCTAAATGTCAAAAATATTAAAATTCAAGTGAAAAAGTAGTAAAAAATTGAACTTTTTGACTTGTGACTATTCTATGAAATATGACTTTTATTACCTATAATCATCTGATAAACAAATTGAATGATTTTTCTTTTGAACAGAGACAATTTTACAATTTGTAATTTTGCACACATTTCCTGTAGTAAAATCGTACATACCTACTCGACATTTTTATATTTTGGTCATAAAAGTTGTCAAAATGTGTACTCTTGTGTGTATAAAGTAGGGGAAATGACACCTGAAGTGATATGAAAAGATTTGAATAATATTTTGAAAAGTATGAGTTTGCATTATTAGCATTTTACTATACAGAGTATTTTTTACTTTTTTGTACCTAATTTTGAATTTTTACATTTTCTAGCCGGGTGGGCTTCAAACAAATGTTTATAATTTTGAAATAAAAATCTCTCTAGATATATCCTATAATGTATTCTGTACTCTCTATAGGTATGAAATGATTCATTTGAAATGATTTTTTAAAAACTTATTTCAATTTCAAGTTTACCCTTTACATACTCATATTAGAATACTTGTATTTCTATATAATTCAATGTATTTTGAATGCAAGTATTGTAAGGACTTTTGTATGAAACTCGTCGGTTTTTTTTACTCTGGGAAATAAATGAACTCACTAACCAAAATACTCTGTATTAATTGTATGTATACAGGGGTAGATTAGGGACAGTTTGGATGTGTTTATGACCTTTGGACAGTCAGATTTCGGATGTAGAAATTGTCCATTTGATCTAAAAATATATTTGAAAGTATCTTGGGTATCTTTAGATATTTATCTAAAATCTCAGGTTAAATTAACAACTGGTACAGGCTAAAATACATTCGAACTATCCCTAATCTATCCCTACTATGCTAGTAGTGCGTATTATATAAGTAGTAGTAGTGTAGACCACATAACCCTTTATTATCACAGTACAGTGGATAATGGGACTAATACTAATACTTTTTATTATAGAGATTTGAATGTGTGTATTATATTGTACTTGAACAAATATGAGGAGAGGATAGCCTGGATATCATTTGTAAAGTCGAGCATGAAAGCTCGAAATTTCTAATTTTTTCTTAAAATTTCATAATTGAACTTTGTCTGAATCTGAACAACTGATGTAGGCTTAAATCACCGAGTACATTTCGAGTATAATTGTCACAAAAATGTGCAAAATTTGGTTCAAAGGCTCTTTTGGTGACAAGCAAAATTAAAAAAAGTTCTAATCTAAATTGAATTTGAAGATTTTGATTTTTTTGTAGGTTTAATTCCAATCATTAAAAAAATTCTTTAAAATAAATCGGTACCTAATTGACTTTTCTAAGTTGATTCGTAATTGGACGATTTAGCATTTTTTAAACATTTATAGAACATTGAAGTCTTATTATAAACTACCATTTGAAGAAAAATCTCATCAGATACAAGGATGATAATCTGAACAAATTGTCAACTATCGGTATTCTAGATGACAGACAAGATATCAAGGGATGTACAGCTCCTTTTATACCTCTAATTGCGAGCTAATAATGAATACTTAAAGGTTTTAGAAATCTCTAAAATGAAATAAATGGAATAAACTTCAATAGCGAATTTTTTTACAACTTCTCTCTCACATATCTATAATAAATCAAAATCTTTTTTCATTTTTTGTGACAACCTTTAAGTATCAGCATCAGTATTAAACCCTATCCTATACATTGTACATTGTACATTTAATATGTACAATTTACAATTTAAAATATTTAGAAAGATCATACAATTTACAATCGTACATTACAAGTGTATGTACTATGTACATGTAGGGTAAGTACTGATAGGTAAATTGTAAATTGACAAATTTCATGTCCGACCGATTGTCAATACTTGGAATGCAAATGTAATTAAAATGTTTCGAAATATTTTCTAATTTTTTTCTCTGTAGTACCTAGCCATGTAGATACTTATGTACGATATGATAAATGGAAATTGTTATGTTATTCTGCCATAAAAGATTAATAACTACATAACATGTACATTATGTATCAGTATGTATAAATCCATTTATGGAATTTACCGTAAACTATGAGGAAATTTGCATTTTTCTCGTATACCACCCATTATGAATGATATGGTAGAAATAGTATACAAGTTTACAAGTAGTCTCAAATCGGTTTCAAATTTCTCAAAACTCTAAATTTCAGTTTCAGTTCTTTCAGTTGAAATAAAAAAACTAAAGCTAGAGTTTATACTTACTGATATTACAGGGTAAGTGTAGAACAGAAGTGTAGATATGATTTACTTTTGAAACCTGGAGATTTTTGGCTCGAAATATTTCCTACTGAATTACATACAATTCTTAAACTTAAAGGTATTTGTACCTACAGTAAATGTCATTAGATCAAAGGCAAAAATGTCAAAAATTTAAATCTAAAATGTCAAAAAGAGTTTAGGAGCTCAAGATTTTTGTGACATTTTGTATTTTAGAAAAAAGCTAAACCGTAGATTGATAAATATCTGTATGTTAAACACAATAGAATTTGGAGAGTACCTATATCTAAAATTTATTTTATACAAATTTTAGCAAAATTTCATCAAAAACGTCCTTAAAACCCTGAACTAATAGAAAAATTGGGAATTTCTATCATTTTTAAAAGATTACTAAAACTGATTCGAATTACTAAAAATGTAGGTTTTTGACAAAATCATCAATTTTTTAAATTTTGTAAAATTCTTTACACATTGATTGTCCTAGAGGTCTGAAATATTCAAGAAATTCCCCCTTAAAATGCCTATATTGCATAATAACATTCAAAAATTCAGATTTTTCTAGCTGTTTTTTACAAAATAGGGTACTATCAAAAGTTTAGGCTTTATAAATACCTTTGACTACCTAGGTAGATTGAAATTTTTGAGAATTTTTGATATTTCGATATTTAGTCGAGTGCTAGGTGCTCAAAATCCATTTATTTATATGATGTGGTTTCTCTTTAAATAAGCAATAAAGGAATTTTTAAGTTCTGAGTTCCAACTCCTAACTCTAAGAATTTTCAAATTCTCAAAATATTCTAGAGTTTGAGAGCAATGGCACATTTATACTACTAGTACTACAGTACAGTAGATATTTTTTCCTATTCCAGGTAAATGTACCAAGTATAGTACCAAGTATAGTACCAAGTATTCTACCAGGTAAGTAATAAAGGTAAGAAGAAAAAAAATTCTAAACAGCTTGACATGTTTCTTGAAAAAATTTGTAAATTTAGAATAATGTTTCTAAAATGAAGTAAAACACACGGTCAGGTAAAGGTATACCATGGATATCTGTACTGTAATAGTGTACGTGAGTAAGTGTAAATGTTATTTTTAGCTTTGGTTCTCAACATCTTTGGAAATCTTTAGAGAGAAAAGAATGGAACCCTTTTCTTTTAAAAAGATATCTTATATCTCATATCTTAAAACTAAAAAGTTATAAAAGTAAAAAGTACCAGGGTAAACTACCTATATACACTAGTGTATTACAGTCTATAGTTTAAGGTGGTCATAAATAAAACTCACAGATTTTTTGGGGGAAACTCTCAGCTTTTATTTTTCTTTCCAAATCGGTCTAGGTATTTTTCACTTACCTCAAACCATCATCATTCAACTTATCTCAAAAAACTCACAAAAGAGCCAAAATATCATGGTCAAATTTCAAAAATATCTCTAAATAACTAAAAAATTTTGCTCAAAAATCATATATATACCCTATAATATGCACAAAATATACACAAAATATGCGGAAAATATGCTCAAAATACCTAAAAATATGCTCAAGAATCAAAAATATGCTTAAAATTCCTAAAAATGTGCTCAAAAATCGTAAAAATATGCTCAAAATGCCTGAAAATATGCTTAGATTTCGTTCAATAGTATCATCAATTATCCCTACATAATTACTAAACATCTTTAATGACTGATTTGATGGCATTTTCTTGAATTTGATCCTTAAAAAGCCTCTAAATTATCAAAATTTAGTAATAATAAATTTTGTACATTTTGACCTTTTTTAAGCCATAAATAGAAGCCAAATTCTGTTCGAAAAAGTGCTTAAAAAGTCAGAATTATGGTTTGAAATGAGAGATTTTAGAAATTTTAGAAATTAGGATTTAGATTAGAATCTTGAATTGCTGAAAAAAATCAAATTTTTTAGCTAAAAATAACAAGTTTTTAGAGATTTTTTATAGAAATATTGTACTCTTTGTTAAATCTTTTGACATTTTTAGGTTAGATAGGATGAGTTTTGATTATTTATGGCTTACAAATGATCATTCAACTTATCTTGAGCTCAACCTCAAATTTTAAAAACCGAAAAAATGAGCATTCAACAACAAAATCTCAGAATCAGTAGTTCGAAAAAGAGAGAGAGAAAAAAAAGATAGTTTTGAGATCCTCGAGTGAGTCGAGAACAAGGAAACAAGCCATTGTATTGTCAACGAGCCCTTAAATACTTTCAATGGGAATGTAGAGTAGAAATAATAGTAAAAACTAAGGGCATATTGCCCATTTAAAATACCTTTTTTGAATACTTTGAAACATGTTCTAAATTCTAAATCCTAAATTTTTCTACTACAAGTAAATAGTAAATAGTGAATACGATACACTGGGCCAAGGTTTAAGTTCTACTGTAGACTGTAGAATAGAATTTTGAAATTGAAAAGGAAGTAAGGTAGGTAAGGTAGTAATTGTGAGGAAAAAGGCGAAACCCAAATCCAGCAAGCAGGGTTTTCAAAAACTCAAATTTTTTGAACTTTGAGAAACTTTGAGAACTTCAAGTTCAGCTTTCAAGAGTTTTTAAATAGTAATTTGGAGCTCAGGTAAGGACTTACTAAAGATATGTATAAAAAGTGTGTAATTCTTATGTAAGATATTTTAAACCTGGATTTCTTATGGGGATTTTTCGGTTTGATACAAAGAGAATGAGTTGAGGGAAAAAAATGAACCGCCGCCGCCAACCTATGTACTTACTATGTACCTTCGATTCGATACGAAACTTATGCAGGATAAATACCAGCGTAGTATTAAGGACGACTTTTTCAATCTGAGGACTTGAAATACTTATACAGGGCTCTTATTACTCTACATACATAGGAAATTATCACAGGGTCACCTGGTCAATAAATAAAATGCCATTTAGAAATTTATTACGAGATAAGATGGAAACATGGAATCTATTTACAGAATATTTTACAAATTTTATGAACAAATCAAATCAAATGACATTTCAAGATTTTTTGACTTTTTCAAAATTTCCTCAGTAATCTGTAAATGTATCAAAAAATCAAAATTCGGGCTAAAAATATTATGCTATTTAAGTACCAGTATTAGAACTATAAGTCAATATAGGTAGGTAGTAGGTACTCTTTGAAATCCGAGATTTTATAATATAATCAAATGGAAGTAAATTAAGTTTAAAACTGAAAATTGAGGTTTAAGAATACCACTACAAGTCTTATTAAAGATTTGAAAATTTCCTAAATTTTAAAGATATCTTTGACTATCGGTCCTTTATAATGTTAAACCTCAAATAAAGGCCAGTGAGTCCATTATAAAGATATCCTTTGATGGTTTTTAAGGCTGTTTTATGACCAATGTACTTGTGAAACACAGTGTGTTTAAGCATACAATCAGGCATAATAGTTCATATATCGAAGGTAAGCATTATACCATACCTATCAGTACATACAATATTCAGATAACAATCGGTGAGAAGGGTAGAACAAGAAATACATTAGACCTTTGCTTCGAAATTTCGACAAAATTTTTTTTTTCGAATCTCAAAAACTCTAAACAACATACATACATAGTATAGGTATTAGGTATATGAAACCACCGGGCCTTCAACCATACCTATCCGAAAATGGATATAAAAATACCAAGTCCATTACCATACATGGATCTGGGGATCTGGACAAAATAAATATAGTAAATAAATATAATATTAGTGTGTAAGTGCCCTACTGTACTTGGACTTGAAGTACAGCTTGAATAGATAGGTAAATGGATGGGTACTTGAGAGATTTTTAGAGCCAAGTTTAGAAATAAAAATTCCACAAAAATCTATTTATCTTTTATATTAATGATCTATCCATGTTTGTTTTTACAGATGCGGAAATAACTCGTACTTTTTAAAAACTATTTTACACATATCACATATGCCATCAATACTAGTCCCTATACTATCTAGTATAGGGTACTTATAGGTATAGGGAACATATTTAAATGGTTAGAATTCAAAACAAAAGAAAATCCTTTATGTATATTTACCCCTTAAGCTTTAGAAATATAGTAGGCGTAGACTAGGGATAGTTTGACACATTTTTGAAAATTGGAAGCCTTGTTTTTGGAGTAATTTTTTGGATATTTTGGGTGTTATTTTGCCCTGGGATTTTATATTTATAACTAGAGATGGGCCAATACATTCTCAAGAAGAAAACAAGCTGTTCAAATTTCAAATATACATCAAAACTATCCCTAATCTACCTCTATAATGATATTGATTATGGATTGTTATTGATATACTCTGTATAATACTATGCTATTTATATTTTTATAAAGGATTATTAATCTCCCCCTACTTTTACAATTTCATGTTACATAAACATTAAGATTTATTATCGAGTCGATGGGGAAACTCGAAGACTTGGAACAAAATTTCAATTTCTTATCGTTATTTTGATAAGAAATATTCTTTAAAGCCTATTTTTAAGCTCGATTCTAAAAAACGGAGTTGTAAAAGTTAAATCTTAAATCAAAATTTTGACAATTATCTGGCAATACAATCCTTACTGACATTTAAATTCAAACTTTTTCAACTTTTTGGAATTTCCTGCTCAAATTTTTTTAGATTTAGATTTACAAAAGCTTAGAAAACTACCAAGATTGTAGGTTTCCCTTTTAAATTGCTTTTTAGGATTTTGTACAGATTATTATTGAATAGGTCTATTTGTACAAACAATTTATAGTTTATAAACCTCAACCTTTAAATTCACTTTTTCAAGTCCAGATACCGATATCAATATCAACTTTTCTATTAATGCTTTTATATAAATTGAGATAAGTTTGAACTTTTTTATAGGTACATAAGTTGATATATTCAAAGTATTTGTATTTATTTATATTTATAAGTAGGTTTACGAGCTCTTAACATACTTTATAGTGCTGATACTAAGCCTAGTACTGGACTTTCAGATTGGACTTTTTAAGATAAACGATTCGTTTCTGTCAACTACTTGGAGATTTATTGACCAAGAATTATTACCAAGAGAAATCCTGGAAAAGTCACGTGCTCACAAATCTGGATCGAAGATCAATTACTATATTACATTAGTATTACATATAAACTAGGACTTTTGATATCAATTTTTTATAAAAATATTACTTGTAAGTATGATATTATAGTAGGTACTAAAGTTGTACTACTTTTATGTAATCAAGTTTAATGGACTTTATTATGATGAGTTGACATATTTGACATTAGAATTTAATACAAATTACAAATGTCGGTGATATGAATAGAAATTTCTACAATTCTTAACTGGATAGTTTAACTGGATCACTGACATTAATTCAAATTAGATTTATCTACATATCAGTATTTCAAAGTTACTACCTATAACAAGGTAAATTACCTACATACTTTTAGACTCAATTACACATTTTCAATACAGGTTTGATAATATTGAATGATAAGAAAATTGAAAATTGAAAGTATAAATTAGATTCTGGAAATCTTAATGGGAATTTTAAGATTTGCCATTTTTGCCAGAAATTTTCCATTTTTAGGGCATTATATTTCCAAAATTTCACACCATTTAAATTAAATTAGAGCAATAAACTTCAGATTATAAAAATTAAGCATTTTTAAATATTTTAAACCAGACGGAATTAAAAC
Organism: Nanhermannia cf. coronata Gr-Ori-00579; assembly: GCA_034699045.1. Taxonomy (NCBI): domain Eukaryota; kingdom Metazoa; phylum Arthropoda; class Arachnida; order Sarcoptiformes; family Nanhermanniidae; genus Nanhermannia; species Nanhermannia cf. coronata Gr-Ori-00579. The sequence goes on from JAQIXA010000482.1 coordinate 27,259, forward strand.
CATGAATAAATTTTGGCATACTATGGAGTATCTAGTACCAACAAATTAGAGCTAGATAACTGCCATATTCAGTATCAGTTATGAAAGTATGTAATAGTGTTATATGGCCATATTCTGGCATTTATCAATCCTATTCAATATGATACTCTATCAATTCAATATGATTCAAGCCTTAATATATGGATTAGATAGTATATTTTAGCTCCAAATTTTTCCAAAATCTGGTCGAATTCTAGAATTCTTGAAACCTTTTAATTCAAACCAATTTAGCAGAAATTTTGATAATTTTGAGCAGATTTAAATCTATTACCAGTAATTATGAAGCTAAAGTTTTGAGCAGAAATAAGCGCACTATTTAGAACATTTGGTCAATGATAAATGTATATAATACGTATTTATGGTTTTAAATTTCTGACTGTGTACCCTACTCGTATGTATTTAATGACTATTTTAATTTAATATTTGAAAAAGTGTATAAAATTCTGTATTCGTCTTAATCTGCTAGTTTGCCGGATTAGGAGTTGTATTCTGAAGTATTCTGAAGTATTCGACTTTGCTTGTGTGACCTTTTGAGTCTCATAATCGATATTTAAATGACCTTTTGGCTGAGCTCACAGGCCATGTTTTTGCTTCGGCCGTGCCACAGCATGGGAGATAGGCGGTTTTGAACCATCACTACTATTATAGGAGATAAATTATTATCGTAAAATAAAATTGAGATTGAATAAAAGAACTTGCATTTACTTATACTTATACTTATACATTACAAGGATACTTGAGGTGAATTTGTGTACTTGTGGATGGGGAAAAGAAAACCATAAATGCCATATAACAGAGTTGTAAAAAAACTTAAATTAAGATTCTTCAAAGATCCCTCCAAACTAAAATGACTTTTAAAATTTCAAATTGACTTTTTAAAAGAATACCAAATTTTGCTTAAAAAGTCGCTGTCACACTACAGAACTCAAATTATCTCAAATTACATTATCATGAAATTATTTAAAAATTTTTGGTGACATTTTTGAAATATAATGTCAAAATTTTCCTGAAAATTATCTATAGATTCAGCAGCCTCGGTATTGTAGGGTATAAAATTGGCAAAAATTTTTTTTATAAGAATTACTGATTAGTACGAGATTAGGTATATTAAAATTGGTAGGTTTCAATTAGGGTATAATTTGAGGCAAAAATTACTAGATTCCTATCAAAAGTATCTTTTTGAACCTAATTTTTTTTAGATACTTTGGTTTTTGCTATTAAAATCAAGTCTTAAAAGTATCTGTCCGGGATTTTGAGTTCATGAAATTTCAATTCGAAAGGTAGGTATATCCCACTCAATTTGCTCATTCAAACTTCACACATTCGAGCTAATCTCGTAAAAATTTACAATTTTTTCTATTTCTATTTAGATTTACAGTATTAGATACATATACCTATGTAAATATAGTAGTACAGTACAGACAACAGTGCAGACACTAGTTTGCTAAGAATAACTTTCTTGGCAAACAAATCTGCTTGAATTGAAATCTGAAAAAATTTTCAAACTCGAAACTGAACCCAACCCATCATATATTATAATGGGCTCTGTCTGTTTCCAAATTTCTAAATCTGCTCATACTCATTCTTCTAAAACTAAATGAGAGAATTTACCTACTACAGTCTACAGTACAGACTCTACAAGTATAAGCAAATGTACATTTATTACATGTTATCTTTATAGTAAATATTTCCTACACTTTTTACTACACACTATATGTACACAGAGAGAACATTCAACCCTCTGGATCAGAACAGAAAAAAAATAGAAAAAAAATCCTTCTTCTAATTTATAAATCCAGTCGGAAACTGAAAGAATCGAAGAAAAATCATCAAAATCGAGACCCTTTACCCCTCAAGTCCATTTATAAACCTAAACTAATATGCTATGTACATATTTATATAGCAATTTTAGCTCGATTTTCGCCACAATTTACAAAAATCAATCACAAATTGAGATTGAGATAGGGTACTAAAGTTATTTTTACAGAGATTTTTGTTAGAAAAATACAAAATTTTATTTTAGCACATTCATCAACTTCAGATTATCCATCTATTAGTTAATTAAAAATTTGAATATTTGAGGTCTAGATAATTGTAATCGACCAAAACTCAAAGGATCTAGGCAAATTTCAGCTTAAAAGTGATTCTTTTTCTAGAAATTCTAGAGGTAGGCATATTATATGCAAATATAGGAATTGGACCTTGAAATTTTGACCAAATCTGGCCATATTTCAAAATAAAGCATCTATTATAATTAAAAATTTGAATATTTGAGGACCAGATAATTGTAATCGACCAAAACTCAAAGGATCTAGGCAAATTTCAGCTTAAAAGTGACCTTTTTTCTAGAAATTCTAGAGGTATGTAAATATAGCAATTGAACCTTGAATTTTTGACCAAATCTAGACATAATTTGAATGAAAAATTCAATTCTTAAGCAGATCAATCTATCCTTACTTAGCTTTCGTTGAAATTGTATTTGTTTTGAATAATTTAAAATGAATATTTAATCAGTTTTCAGTTCGAATTTTAGAGCTTTTTTGACTGGGTTGAGGTTGATTTTATTTATAATTTATACGGGTAACTAGTGAAGTGGATACATCGATCTTGATTCCTGACACAAAAACCCTCCGATTTAAGTACGATTTAAGCATGTAGGAATTCTCTAAAGAAAAAAAAAACTAGACAAAAAAAGAGTAGCTTTTTTCAATCATGAGTCTAACAAAAAAAGTGGATTAGTTCACTTTTCGATCATCGATCAACCAAACCGAGCAGAGTCTCGTCTAAAATTTACTATTACTGAAATAACCGGATGGTTTACGTCTAAATCTGCATTCAAAATTCATCTAAAAGTTCGGGCTTTTGTATTTACTTAGAATATAAAGTATCTTTGTAAGTATCTCATATGATAATGATAATGCAGCTTTGAACTTGATTTTGATACTTTTGATATTTGGGTAAAAGTATCAGACAAAAAAACTTCATTCATTCATAATTCAACGTCAATTTGACTCTGAATTTGAAATGTGAAATGTGAGGGTTAGAAAAAAACTGATCAAACATTCAGATTAGATTTAAATGTAACACGATTTTGTAAAATGTAAGTCAGGCAAAAAAATCATAAAAATTGTAAATTGTAAATGATTCATATCTGTATAGTACCTAGATAGTAAGGGATCGACAGTCATAAAAGTCATAAGGATGTAATTTAAATTCTTTTTCCAACACTTTGAAATGGTAATTATACCCCTTTGCCTTTTGTGTAATGTGCAAATTCACAATTTTCAAATTTGCAAATTGACACTATCAAATTTGTACTTGTAAACTTGTAAATTTTTGTACAAGTAAGCTTCAAATACCACTATCAGAACAAGTAACAATTCGCAAGAAATTGAAATTTTTGGTGTTTTGAAATTGGCGATTTTAAGTGATATGAATGGGCAAAATAATATGTAAATATTTTAAGATACACATTGATATATAGGTGCCATTTTAGGGTATACATTGTTAGTTTTTTTTAAAGGATATCTTCGGGTTTTCTGACCTTTATATAGGGCTAAAGACCTAAAAGCAGAATAGATCCTCTTTTAAATTCAATTCTACCGATACTGTATTGATTGAATACAAGTTTCGAAAAAATTTCAAATATTTGCTAAAAAAGATGGTGAAATAACGCCAGATTGTGCCAATTTTTCCAAAAATTGCAAAATTTTTATTTTATTTAATAGATGGAATATAGCTTCTAACCTATTTAAGCTAAAGAACCTATTTATAATTTGATATCTATGAAATAAATGAACTGTTACTTGTTCAAGTTGTATCTGTAAATTGTAAATGTAATCCTTGTTTATGTCTGAGTATCTAACTATTGAATATTGAATATTAATTTCTCATTGGAATTTTGCTTAGATTTGCAAATTAATTTGAATTTTGCAAAAATGCTCAAACCAGTTATTTCCCATGCAAAAAGCACTATATAGATAGATAGATACTTATAATAATATTTATCTGATTATGCCAAGCCTAGTAAAATATTTAAGAACATTGAATAAATGATTATCTTGAAGTAATTTAAACAAATGCACAAGTCATGTTCTTTGCTAAAATTATCATCAAATATCAAATCGACTAAATTATCGACTTACTACAGAATAGTACTTCTGTAATACTATGTACTACTTACTTGGCCAAAAAATTCTGATTTGAGAATTTTGCAAATTGAATCTCAAATTACTTTTTTCTTTTCAGAATCCATTATACTGATTAGGTTGGCTTTTCATATAATTCAGTATTCAGTGCCTATAAGCAAGTACCTAGGTATATAAGTATAAGTACAGGATCAACCACAAGTAAGTGAGATAAATTTTTCTACATTGTTCAAGTAAATAGATATATGGCCATTTTTACATTGAAGCATTTTTTTTGTGAGAATCTTTTAGCCTTATATTTAGCTTTAGATTAGTATTACTAACTACTACTGGATATATTTAGTAGTCTAGTACTTACTAATATACTTACAAGGGAATTTCTTTTTGCTAATGGTTTGAAAAGAATTTTTCACAAAACCAGCATAAAAACTTGAAAGATTTACGGATTTTACTTTCTGTGAGCTCGGTTTTTGATACTCGAAATATCATACAGTATCATGAAATAATAAGTTCTAGAAATTGATATAACTTTTGGTCAAAAATTTGCAATTTTGGTTTCATTTTTGTTATAAAAGGTCTCAAATTGAGTGTTTAATCTAAAAGATAAATGACCACATTTTGAAAATACAATCTGTATCATATTTTTTTATTGATTTAAGCTGAAATTTGGCTTGATTTACTTTTTAAAAATTTGAGATTTTGAAATTTTCTACCTAATGATAAGAGATTCTGGTGATTTCGAGATTTCGATTTCCAAAATACTATCATCATTACTATTAAATACTTATTATTATAGATCCTAGACTTAGGATAGACAAGTATATAAATAATGGGATAATAAATAACCTTTAGTAAAAATTTTGCAATTTTAACCACAATTTTTCAATAAATGATCTCAAATATGATGAAATTTAAAAGATGCTTTAACTAGTGAACTTTGAATCTTGGATAATATCTAAAAAAAAAAAGGCATTTTGATCTATTTTGCTCGATTTAGGTAGATACGAGTACTAGAAACTTTTAAGAATATTTTGAAATTTCGAAGCTAAATGATGAGCTTCTTGAAAGTTCTCAACTGAATCTGAATTTCGCAGAAATCGATTCAAAATCTAACATTTTGTATACAAAAACTCGTTACAAATATCAGCTATCTACAATATAGTCATGTAGTAACAAAGTGAACGCACATGTGTTCGGTTTTTACTTTGAATTTTTGCAAAAAAAAAAGATACTACCGAAAAAGTACCAAAATAGATAAAAAGAAAAAGTGACTCATGATTCACATTTCTCAGAATTTTAGAATCGGATATGTGAGTCACAAAGGCAAAAGGATCTCTAATAAAAAGTGCAGCAAAAGTTTATAGAAATTGAAAATAAAGAGGAATTTTTATTTATTATGGGCAAAAAGAGGAGTCTCACATTCAGTATTACAATTACAGTAGGTATGTAGTACCAGTATCAGTAGTAGGTACATATCTGTATCTGTATCAGTAGTATGTAGAAAGTTCTGGAAATTTTCCAGCTCGACTTTTTGAATCCTTTTAACTTTTCAAATCTATTAAATTGTACTCTTGTATCAGTATACATAGTAGTAGTACAACTGAACATTTATGTATATGTCTGTTTTCCTACAATCTCTAGACTTACAAAGTTTGCTTGTAAGCTAAAAAGCTTGTATTCTTTATTTGAAATTTGCCCCTAGTTGTTATAAAAGGGGTCTTATTTTATTATAGGCAGAAATTGGGTCAAAAAATTGCTTTAAAATCTCATAAATTCCAAATTTTGTCAAATTTTTGTGAATTTAGAAAATTTCAGAGAGTTCTAAAAATTTTAAGAAAAGGATCAAATGACAAGTTTTATAGGATTGAAATATGCCCATTTTCTCTGGGTTTGTCACATTTACTTGTATAAAATATAAAGTAAGTTAGTTTATAAGATAAAACTTAGTTTTTGGTGCTTTAATAGCCATTTTCAACTGCAGAAAATGTTAGAGAGAAAGAATGGTTATAATTTAGACAAGAATATTCTCTCTCATCTTCAGTTTTATTACCCCAGATTCAAATGAACAGACTTGAGAAATTTCAAATTTCTACATTGTTTACTACACTTGCTAATGTATGAATCTTACTATAGAATATCATGATAGCTCGCAAATTTTTACAAAATCATTTCTAATTTGAGGTTACTAGACTATACTGTAGTAACATAGCTCAAAAGCCTTATGTTTAAAATGGGTAATTACTACGAGTAATTACAGAATATCTAAAAATAATTACACGTTTGATTTAGGTATAAAATTTGTAAAAATTGATTCTAAATAAAGGACAGAAATATCAGATATCTGATTATTTCTTAGACAAATTGAAGACTTTCAAATGTTTGAATTAAACTCTATCGACCATCCCAAGAGTTGGCAAAAAAAAAGAAATTCTTGACACACTTTTTCTCATAAAATTTTGTCAAATTTTGTGATCAGGCAGTAGAATTGCAAGTAAAATTTGTTCAAAATATTCCTACAGATTATATTTATTTTCCCCATTTTCTAGTACAAATGATTTCAATTTCAATTGATAGAAATTGCCAAATGTTGGGCATATACCAGTACTACGAGTATTATAATTATGTAATACTTGTATGTGTATTTAAATGTCAAAAAGGTTATGAAATAAATTAAATTTGTCCTTTGCGAATTTGAATCAAATTCTATCATATTATACTGATATATTGACATGTTTTGTAAGATTTCCATAAGAGTCTTATCTAAATCTACAAAAATATAAAAAGAGTTTGCGTCATCGATGAAATTAAAATACAAAGTTGACATATGGCTTGTATAAGATACTTACATAATGGTATTATTGAGCAAATTTGCTTATGGTCAAATCAAATCGAAATTTGCCAAATCGAGAGCCAAAAATTCATAATTTTTGTTGACACACCGACGCACCTTTATTATTTTCATTTGAATATTTGACATTATCATTATTACTTCCGCCTTTCAGTCCAAAATCACCTAGTACCTATACTAATACCAGTATCAGTACATACTACATAATCAAGTCCTTATGGATAAAGATATATCTCGAAAAAAGTCCTCAATCACCTAATCTTTCAGCACTTTGAGTACAATTAAGCCTTTGTTCAGTACAGTGCAAGCACCTAATCGATACTTTCAAAAAGAAAATGAAAAAATTGACAAGTAAACATACACTTTGGTGCAATAAATACTAATAAATCCAATATAGTTATTGAGGTAACTTTTTAAATAAATGACAAAATTTTGCCTGAATTTGATCTTTTGCCTGATTGAAATATTTTGAAAATTTTTTAAATTTCCATTTGAAATTACATATTAATGGAATTATATAAGATTTAGATGCAATTTTGCCCATTTTACTTGAAATTTTGAGATTTTTTTGACCAAATAGCCCATTTACTTGCTGTCAAACAAATTGTATATTTATTTATATTTGATCATGAAAATCTTAGCAGAGAATCTTTTTGAAAAAATATTCAAAATTTGGCCTTGATTTGATCTTTTCGGTATCCAAATAGTAAGTAGTATATTTCTAAAATAAATTGTTTTAAATTGAATTTCAAACCAGAATTACCTACCTATAGGTATAAACTAATTTTACATAATTTTGATCATTTTTTAACAAAATTTTGAGATTTTTAGACGAACTAATTCTAAGAATAAGTCTATAAACCTAATAATGGCTTACGATTTTTATAATTTTTCAGGTTACAAACAATCACAAAATAGAGTGTAAAACAAACTATTTATTTGAAAAATTTACAAAATTCGACTTTAATTTGAAATTTTCGGAATCGAAATACTTTGAAAATTTTGAAAATTTCCCCTCAAAGTTGAATTTTAAAGAATTTTGGAAAATTTTGAACTTTACTTCAAAATTTGAGATTTTTTTATGACCAACTAAAGTGTTTACTTGCTGTCTTCCAAATTGTATATTTATATTTTTTTCCCGGCCCATGTGCCAAGTTCCCAGTCTTATCTTTACTCTTAATACTGTATGTATGTTTCAAAGTTGCAGATATTCATTAAAAGTTTTTGGTTTTTGTAAAAAAGTGTTTTTGCATAGCATTTACACTTGTAAGTGTAGTGTATCTAACTAGATAGAAGTACATATTCATATACATAGTAATATTTTTTGGCTATCTTACAGGAGCAGATGGGTCCAAATAATAGTAATAGTAAAAGTGTACTTCCTTGTGTACACTAGTTAATTCCTCTCTCAGATAAGAGCAAAAACTTTTTAGATTTTTAGATTATTACACAAGATATGAAAAGTATCAAGTACTTAGGTACTATTAAACTATTATGATATGCCTTAATCCCCCTACTATTCTTCCATTTGATTTGAAAGTGAATTAAATGGATAAAATACCTAGTACCTTACCTTATACTATTAGTATCTGTTATTATAGTAGAAAAAAGTTTTCTCATCAAACATAAAGTTTGCTATAAAAACTTGAACTATTTTGCCCAAAATTTCAAGAGAAATCCGATCATAATGCAGTTTAAAGACAATCAAAACCACTATATAATATTTTTATCTTATATAGGGGTAGATTAGGGATAGTTCGGAAACTTTTTTTGAAAGGACTTTAACAGTTGTATTTGATATTTGCTTGAGAATATTTTGGCTATCTATAGTTATCAAAAATTTGAGCCACAAGAACAACTGGCTCAGGTGAAAACAGGCTGTCCAAATTTCGAAAACACATCCGAACAATTCCTAATCTACCCCTACTTATACTTTTAATACATAATATAGAGCAAGTGTAGGTTTCAAACTTTAAAAATCATGGGAAAGATAAGATTTTACGAGTTTAAATAAGATTTTTTATAAAAAAAGTTTTAAACCAATTTTCTAGAATTTAGCTTAAAATGACCAAAACAAAATTTAAAGTTTGATTAATCCTATTGTTCCAACGTATGTATTATGATTATTATTGTGTGTAATATCAGTAATAGGAAAATAATAATGATAAAATATATTTTTTTGACAAATTGGTTTATGTCACTGTGTCAGTGATTTCATATGCCTAATATTCGTAGTTCAATGTTTTTGTTCATAAATTTGTACAATAATTTATTACATATATTTATATGGCCAATCTGCTAATGCCCTTTCTTTAATTTTTCAACCCATAAGTACTCACAGGATGCTCAAAGGCCTGGCCAGGTACAAAGTACAAAAACTACAAAGTACTACTAGATATTCTAAATACTGTGTATTGTTATCAACTGTGGAAAATCTGCCCAATTATATCATATAAAATGCTCAAATGCTCAAATTCGTTTATCAATCTAGAATACTATATGTACTAGTAATAGGAACAAAAAAGTAACAAAAAGTTTCACAAAAGGTACTTCGATTTTGATAATAAACTTGGATGGTGAAGTCCATAGGGGGGCACAATTTTTATTTCAAATTTTTTTTATCAGAAATTACGCATAATACTACTAAGGACTAAGGATAATACAAAAATTTTATACACATACTTGCATTCGGTGCTCTATAAAAAGCCACAAGGGCTGAGGGTATTGTAAATGGTGGTGTTGTAAATTGTCAGAGAAATAAAAATTTACAATTTTTTCTACACATTTGTAGGTATACAATCTATACATATGTGGTAGTAAATAGTAGTATGAAATAGCCTCAAGGGATTTATCGAAAATACATAAGGGTTTGAATAAAATATTAAATGTTATAAACTCACGAAAGCTCGCAAAATCTCGCAAAATTTTACATTTTAAAGAAATGATCCTTATCTTTAGATATGATAATTCAAACATTCGAATAATTTCCAAAAAAATCGTTTTAATTTATATTATAGGGACTTGAGTTTAATTTCATCCCTATTTTGGTTGAATTTACCCCTATATTTTTGGTATAACTTTACCCTTGTATGAAATTTACTGAAAATTTATTTAAATTCTAACTTAACCTAATCAAACCTAAGCTAAACTAAACTAGAAAAATTTTGGTTAAACATACAGAGGTAGAATTCAAGGGGTAAATTCAACCAAAACAGGGAATTAAATCGGAGCCGATTATAAGTATTTACCTACTAAAAAAAATTATAATAAAATAATTGTGTTAGAATAGGAGAAACTTGATTAGCATCCCGGCAGTTTATCTATTGAAATTTGGAATTTTTTGAAAATTTTATCAAAATTCAATATTTTCGGGATAAACATAATTTATCCAAGTGTCTATTGAGTATTGAGCAAGCTAGTTTTTTGCCATTTTCTAAATTATTTCAAAGCTAAATTAATCGCAAATATAGCTCAAATTTTCATAATCTATTCTGTACAAGATTTTGCCAAAATTAGATCGAAATCAGATCAGACAAGGTAGAATAGCCCCTTTTTTAAGAGCTAATTATAAGGCTAAAGGATAAGTTCGATTCGAGGCTGAAATAAAATTGTAAAATTGTAAGTGTTCATGTTGTCAGAGTCTTAATGGGGTCTGACCGGCTGCTTCGACGAACCCTCCTATTAAAATTCATTAAATCGGGCAAAATGAGAGATCAATAATGACCTTTATTCTATTAATCCGAGCCTTAGACCAGTACTAGTATAAGTACATATATGTGTATACATGCCAGTTTTTAGTTATATTGGATTTAGTATGGTATAATTATGAGTAAAGAGCATGGAATGAGCCATCTAAATTTCAGCCACCACCACCAGCTATTTATTTATTCTTTTATAATTTTGCCCATTAGTATCACTCCCTGGCCCTGGTCACAAAAATTTTGCCCACTCCCACGAAAACACCAGTACTATACCTACTAGTACTGATATACAGAGTCCAACTAAAGCCAAATAAATTATTCTTTTATTCAACAATTCTTATCACTAAATATTTCAATTCAAAACTACTACCTTAGTGTCTACTAAGGACCAAGTATCCAAGTACCTAGCCTTTTCTCTAGTCAAAACTCAAATTATTAAAATATCGAGGTTCAGAAAAACCATTTTTACAGAATATCTATCTCTATATCCTAAGCCAAATCTCATATTATATAAGATCGATTTATAGAAGCTTTTTTAAGTAATTCAGGTCCAAAATTAATGCCAAAATGTGCAATTAAGGTAGTTACAAAGCTAGAATAAGAGATATACAGATATATGTATTAGTCTAGCTTTTTTGAGATAGATTGAGCAAAATAGTGTATGTTTCAAATTTTTAAAAAATTTAGAAACTTTTATAACCATTCGAGTAAAATTCATTCGAAAATTTGAAAAAAATTTCTATAGATGAGATTTCTGCATATAGGTATTAAAGACAGATGTTAAAGACTAAAAGGCAATTTTGATTTGACATTTTATACTTTGAGATATGACACTGTATTTTGTGTGTAAGGACAAGTATTATGAAAAAATGAGTCTCTCTAGCTAAATGTATGAAAGGTCCAACTGGACAACACAATGACCTCATACAATCGAAATGAAACATTTATATTTATTGCCTAAATACCCTTCTACTACTACCTATATTATACTGTGCAACAATCCCATTTCAAAATCCTCATTTCCATATCTGTACTATTCTGAATAATGTTTTTTCTTTTTGGATTTGGAGGTGCAAGCTGTCAAAAAATGCACCTACATATATAGGTACTCATACTAGTGATATTTACATATAATTACTATACATATTCTGATTACAATAATGCATTTTATCTATCCCTATTTTTGATATAAAATTCATGAAATGAAATGAGCTAACGAACGAACGCATATGCCAGTTGCAAATGTTTATTTACGCTAGTTATATACATAGTAGTATGTAAATAGATGGTAAGTATGATTTCATTTCTATTTATGAAATTTCAGGTAGTAGCAGTAGACATAATATTCTGTAGGTACATTTATATTTATGGCTTGTTAACTTGTTAGCTCCAGTCGTCTGACATAAAAATTAAAATAAAATAAGGAGATACATTACAAAATACAATGAGGATTTTGAGTACAAAGCAAAACGACCATTATAATAAATATTATAATCGAAAGGCGAGGCTTCCTACAGTAATACCTACTTGACGTATTCTTATTCTTATTATGAAAAAACTATCAAAAAGCCATCTCGAAAGCTTGAAATATACAAAAAATTATGTAGGTAATTAAGTATGTAATTTAATATTGGTAAGATCAAAATTACAATATTTTTGAAATTTTTTGGAATTTTTTGAGAAATTCATAAGAGGTGGACTTTGGTCAGTTGGTTTAAGTTGACATGTCAGGGGTAATGATCACAAAATCGTATAATCTGAAAATTAATTTTTGCAAAATTTTTCAATTTATAAACCAATTTGGTATTTTACTAATATATTCTAGAATTACTTATCCTTGATTGAACTTCATTTTGGTTTATTTCGATTACAGATATGGTTTAGATTTCAAATTGAATAGGTGCATGTTATGAATTATGTAAGACAGAAATTTTGGGCATAATAGCCCGTATACTAAGGTGATTCTTAATGATTCCAGTTCTTGAGAATAATTTCATATTATTAGTCAAAATTATAAAGAAATAAGTAAGTATAAACACACGCACTTGTCTCGCACTACAGTATACCTACAGTATATCTACAAGTACCATAGACTCATCAGCAGGGTTCGGCAAAAACGAAAATTATAAAAAAATGACATTGAAAAAGTAGGAATTATACAGTAGCCAAAGTATCTTTTTTGCTCATACTCAAAAGCCTCGTAAAAGCCTGTGTAGTAAGTCTTCTTTTGACAGAGTCAAAATATGAAAAATCTCCTATTTCTCATACAAAAGTATGACAATAAAGCAAGTGTTTATATGAGAGATTTATTTTGTATTTTTTATACTTTTAAAATGCATTGTACTGATCCCTAAATCTAAAAAAAAGTTGGATAAGAATGACAATTTAGTATTTATCTGAGGGGTAAGTGCATTTGAAGTCGGTGGTGCCTAATTTTGCCTTCTCTTCTCAGATTCTTGATATATTTTCCTAACTTAAATATTTTCATCCCCCTCGTAATACTATATACTGTAGTACTGATAGTAGTCAGATTCCATATACGTATTTATTTCAGAAATTGTGAAATTGTGAAATTTCTCCCCCTCTTATTCTGGTAAGCAAAAATCGATCGAAATTGAGACTCACTGGATTTCTGAAACTCAAACCCGAATTGTTCTCCACGACCACTTTCCTACTTATCTACTATGACTCTTTTCCTCATCTACTTAATACCACTTTCATAATATTAAGTTATAACAAAACTACTTAAGAACCACATAGGACACTTGAACCACTAAAAAAAGGCCAATTTTAGCTATATTTTGTGCTCTATATGTCAAAATTTTCAATCAATTTCATTTTGAAAAGAAATTTTTACACCTTTTTTAAATCCAAATCTACATTTATGAGCTAAAATAGGTTTTTAAAACGAATCAAGTTTAATTTCATCACAATTTTGGTTGAATTTACCCCTATAAAGGATATCTTCGGGTTATACTGTGCTTTTTGGCCTTTATATCAGTATTAGCATGAAAAAGGTCTGACTGAATGCTGATACAAAGGTGAACTTTTAGTAAAAAAAAATCGCAAATTTTTGTAATTTAAAATCCTTTTAGAATTTAAGCAATTTTTTTTAAATTCAGAATTTACATTATTCAGTTGTCAGTTTGTTAGCTGAATACTTTTGGTAGATTTTGGTTTTTGACTAAATGTCTGAAATCCTCATAAAAATCCTGGATATATTCAAAAAAATGTGAGTACAAAGAACCTCAAAGGACTAACGATGATGTTCATTCGAGTCTGATCATTTTCATTTCTTTCTCATTTCCAACTCAAAGTTGGGGAAATGTCTCTTTACATATACTCAAATGTACAAATACTGATATACATACAGACTTACAGATATTTCTATGTATGTATGTTTGGATATCCAAATATCAAATCTAAATCAACTAGGACTACTATGACTTGATTATTTGGCCCTTGTCTTGGACGTTTTTTTTTCTCTCATTTCAAGTTCAGAATCAGAGCACAAAAACATCATAAGCATAATAATCTCAAAAAGTTTTTGTGTTTTTTCCCCAACTATGTATGTGCTTTTGTCTACTTGCCCTTAAACTTATCCTTAGTATCAGTATAAGTACTGGTACTCTAGTCTAGAATAATGCATGTTTTTTTGTTGAAAAAGTCAATTCAATTCAATCTACTATGTAGTAGTGGATTGAATAATTTTTCGAGTTTAAGTTTAAGAGCAATTGCACAAAGCACAGTAAAAATAAAAATAATAAGAGTCAGTAGTACTCGTAGATACTCGTAGTAGATACTTGAGAGACAAGTTCACAAACTTGAATGACAAGACATGAGACTTTTTGCTCGGCACTTTTTTACCATATCTTTTTGATATCTAAGGAATTGTTAAATGGAGAACTTATAAAAATTTTATGACTGGGCGGGAGACACTTCCATTATACATCATGTACCTACATAGTCTAAATTCACAAGAATACCTGGACAAAATGTCAAATTTCAAAAAAAAACCTCTACATTTTAAGTACCATTATAAGATTAATTTCATCCCTATTTTGGTTGAATTTACCCCTATATCTTTGGCCTAACTTTACCCCTGTATGAAATTAACAGAACCCAAATTTTTTGGTTTAGTTTTAGTTAGGTTAGGTTAAGATTTTTTAAGAATTTGAGTCATTTTCATACAGGGGGAAGGTTAAATCAGACCAAAAATTTAGGGGTAAATTCAACCAAAATATGGATAAGATTAAATCGGAAAACTATGAAGTAACTAGCAGCCCGCTTTGCTACGCAAAGCTCGTGTAATAAATTCCCCGGGTGAAAAAACCCCAAAATAGACCTTTTTT
>JAQIXA010000483.1:0-42342 GCA_034699045.1 Nanhermannia cf. coronata Gr-Ori-00579
TGCCTGTAGCTTAATAGGGGTGAGTTTGATCCTTTTTGGGGTGAAAATAAAACTACTTTGGGGTGAAAATAATCTGGGGTCAAAAAAAGTCGATTGGGGTCAAAAAGAGCCGAAAAGGGGGTCACTTTAATCTTAAGTCATTTTAAACTTAATTAACATATCATAGGCACCTTTACATAAGGTCTTGACATTTTCAAAACATATTTTCCAAAATAATGAAATTGAAATACGTATTCAAGACCCTTTAAATTTTACAAATTTTTGGGTCAAAATTTTTCAAAATTTACTCAAAATTTCAAAGTATCTCGCAAATTGAAAATCTCAGATAAAATTTTGCAAATTGATTCAAGTATCTCTATAAATGATTAGCCGATGAGAACCATTCAAAAACTCATCTTTTATTGTTCAAAATCTTTTAGATTTTTTTTAGAAAAAAAGTGTTTCAAATCCAACTTAAAGCCTACAAAAAAAGGCCCAGGGGTTCTGAAAGAGAGCAAATTTTGCGATTTTTTTATTTCTCGAATTAATTTCTTTTGATTCGTAAAGCTTGAAGGCATTGAGACCCAAATTCTCACATAATCATCTCATCAATCTCAATTTGATCTTAAAAAACTTACTTGCTTGTATTACTTCTATCAACTTGTGTGTATATTATATGATGATTTTATACTATACTTGTGTAGTACTTGAAAAAGTAAAGTATTAATGTTATAGTATCAGTCAGATTAGCTTGAAAGACACATTAAGCCCCAAGCGCAAGTGACCAACTTTTCATCAACAATTCAACAATCTAAAAAGCACAATTATACCAGTAAAATACACACAATTCATTCTACAACATCAACTATCTGTATCTGTACTATTATATCAAGTTCTTGAGAAAAAAAATTCAAAGTTTTGTGTTCTACAAAAAAATACACAATTTTTGAAAATTTTGAATCAAAAATTTATAATGTTGTCCGCCTATCAGGCGGTTTCTCCGCCTATAAAGTCCAAAAATTTTGGACATTTTAAAATTTTTACTACAAGACTTGTGTTACTTTTGTTAGTGGTTAGTTTTACAAATGGACTTAATATTAAACCTAAACCTGATAATAAAACTACAACTAGTGTACCATCAGTAGTAGGATCAACGAAATCTTCAAATTCTAAACCTCCACTTCCGGGTGAATTTGCACTAAAAAAACGTGATGATTTTGAACTGGATGAATTGGATCAAGTTGAAGGTGATGAGAAAAAAGAGACAGATGAAGTGGAGAATGATGAAGCTGGTGAAGTTGGTGAGAAAGTTGAGGCTGATTCGGCGGAATCGATGGAATCTATTAAAATCCAGGATATTTTGAGACATATTTTTGTTGGTAAGTTGAAAAAAAATCATGAAAATCATCTATTATACCTTCCTATATATAAACATAGATACCTTATATTTGAAAAATCTTGAAAAAACCTTAAACTTGAGATTTTATAAAGGCTTCAATCTAGTATCATCTCTATTTTGGTTGAATTTACCCCTATATATTTGGTCTCAAAAAGTTCAACAAAGTTAACTTTTGTGAAAAAATTTAAGAAAATTTCTAAAAAGTTTCAAGAAAATGACTTGAAAATCTTCCTGAATACGGAAATTTGGCAAAAATTGAAACAAATTCTCGAGTTTTTGAAGTGATTTTAAGATTTAAATTAACACAATTTTTAAAAAATCCTAACAAAAACCTAAACTATCAAATTTTTTAGGTTAATTTTATACATGGGTAAAGTTAGATCAAAAATATAGGGGTAAATTCAATAAAGTAGGTGTGAAATTCAATCTACTTACTACTTGTAAAAATTTGAACTACTACAGTAGATATAGGTACATGCCTAGAAAATCTTCGAATCTAATGCCTATGAATGACTTAAGAATAAGAATTTTCAAAATTTTAAGAAATTTTTTGACAATACCCTACTCATAGGTCAGACAATCTCGAGTTTTGAAATTTTCGAAATTTTAATGAAAAATTGTAAAAATTCTGCAAATTTTTAGGCTGGAAATTAGTATTGTTCATTTCATAAACCTTAATTTTTTAAAAGGATAATGTTGTTCAAAATTAAAAATGGAATTTTTTTTTCAATTTTCAATTTGAAATTTTAGTTTAATTTTATCTCAAATTGAGATTCTCAATCACACGAAATCCAGGATTTCAAAATTGTTATTTGAGCTACGAATACTTGTATATTCATGGACAAAAAATAGCTTAAAGTAGGGTACAGTATAACTAGGTTTTTTATTGAAAATTGAAACTAATGATGATTTAATCTCATTCCTATTTTGGTTGTTTTTAATTTTTAACCCTTATATTTTTGGTCTAATTTAATGAAATTAACCCAAAATATTTTTGAAATCTAGCCTAATTTAAACTAAAGTAAAAATATTCTGGATTGATTTCATATAGGCATAAAGTTAGACCAAAAATATAGGGATAAATTCGACCAAAATACAGATTATAAGAGTCCTTTTTATAAATTATTTTTTTTAAATTTTTAAAAAGATGAATTTGAAGAAACGGACGCTGAAGAATCTCCAACAGCACCTGAAGATCCATTCCAGTATTCAGGAGGTGGTCATTTTAATTCCCTCACAAGGGGTCGAATCGAAACTCTCAATTTAAATCACACCGGTCGAAAAACTCGAAATACCAAACTTGACCATCAAAATGACAAATTTGACTATGACTATGAGTCTGATGATTATGATCGGAAATTTCGAGATGATTCTGTCGAAAAAAGGAAAAATGTCCGAAAAAACTCGAAAAATAATGAAAATGGAGGTTCTTCAATTCGGATTAAACCAGCCAAAAATCATCAAAAGAAGAACAGCAATGAAGCTGGTGGTAAGAAAAATGGCGGGGGTAAAAATGGCAAAAATAAAAATGGACGTGTGAATGTGGACAAGTACAATCAGTATATGGATGCAGTTTTGAAAAGGATGAATACTCTTATAAGGTATATAACTGGCTCCGATTTAATATCATTTCTTATTTAGGTTGAACTTATCCCTATATTTTTGGTCAAACTTTACCACTGTATGAAATGAACCCAAAGTTTTTCTATAATCCTAAACTATACTAAAATATTTGGGTTATTTTCATATAAAGGTAAAGTTAGACCAAAATATAGGGGTAAATTCAACCAAAATAAGGATGAAATTAAACTTTTAGTCTATATAAATTGATTCAATTTGTCGAATTTGGCATATTTTGATTTTGGTAAGAAAACTAGAGATCATAAAATCCGAAAAGTTTTTGTCAATTTCACTGGTTTTCGAAATATCACGGTTTTTGTCTAACCAAAATCTCAAGAACAGGAATTTGCATCTTTGGAAGGGATTTTGCCCCATTTGAAGACTGGACAGAACCTTGGCTATTTGATTGAGAACCTGTGAAATTGACAAAAAAGTTTTTAGTTTCTGGCTTGACACGAATCAAAGTCCAGCAGAGCTCCAGAAAAATGTGTTTCCTTATAAGATAAGATACTAAAACCCAACAATTTTAAGATTTTGAAAGATTTTTTTTTTCGAAATAAATTTCAGAGGGAAACGAATGGACCCTTTGAGTGTCAATTTATTCGCAAGTCCAAGTAAAACAAATGGTCATCAGGGTCATAAGGGTCCAGTTCAGCAGAAAAACAATAAAAATAAGGGTCCTGGTAAAAAAGGAAATAAGAACCGAAATGGACCTAATAACAAAGGAAATAAAGGAAACAAAGGACAATTATCAAAAGAATCTCGAATGGAAGTGGAATTAGAAGCTGATGATGTTGAAGATGCTGAATTTGATGATCAAGAACAACAACCTGAAGAACATCAAAGTGGACATTTTGAAACAGAATCAGATGGAGGTTATCGTGGTGAAGAATTTGATCATAATGATGGTCCAGTACATAATATACATCTTAATATGGACTCACTTCATAGGAAAATTAGGTAAAAAATTCAAAATCAATGCAAACAATCATAAAAGGTCTTTCAAATTTAATTATTTTAGATCAATGTTGGACTCAAATATTGATGGATTATTTACCTTAAAAGATATTGAATTTGAAAACCTGGATTTGAAAAAAGATCGCCAATTAAGCATCGGAGATTTTGAAGATAATTCAAGATCTGGAAGTAAAAAAAAGTTGAGAACTTCACATCATCAAAAACAAAATTCAACTTTTGAAGAATTTGAAAATTCTTCAGCTAGTTCTGAAGGAGCTGGAAATGGAACTAATCCTGCCAAAAATCATGGTAAAATTCTGAAAAAATTGGAAATTTTTGCAAAATTTTTTGTAGACTTTTTTTTGGAATTTTCGTCCCTATTTTTGGCTGAATTTCTCCCTATATTTTGGCTCTAAACTTTACCCTTGGCCTTATATGAAATGAGTAAATTTAGGCCAAAAATTTAGGGATAAATTCAACCAAAATAGGGATGAGATTAAATCGAAGCCTTTTTTGTAGGTAAGGGTAAAGAGGGGGGAAATAATAAGGGGAAAAAAGGTCCAAGGCCAACTAGAGGGACTTTGCATGGACTATCGACCCTTAGAAGGGAAGGCAATGTCCTCGTTGTTCGACAAGGACCGAAAGCTCGGCTGGTTCGGGCAAAATTTTTACTTGGACCTGTGGCTCTTGAAATACATCCAAAGGTATATGAAATGAAAACAAATTTTTCCATGTTTTTAGAAAATCTCGAAATTTCATAATTCATGAATTTTGTATTTTGAATTTTTTGCTTAAAATTCCATTTTGAAATACCTGTAAAATGTCCTTAAATATCAGCAGAACATTTAAAAAAATTCAAAGGTGCTTTACCTATCTTCTAGGTCTAGACTAGTATATAATGCCAAAAATTCTAATATTTTAAATTTTTGACAATTTTTAAGTAAAATTCTGAAAAAAATGGAATCTGTAGAGTGTAGGGTAATGAAATATTTAAGGCAAATAGGTTCTATATTAAATTTTTTTTCGATTTTTTCAAAATGTTTTTAACAAAATTTAAGGGTATATTCGGCTTTCAGGCCTTTACCATGATAAACCTCATCTAAAAACCAGAAAGTCCATTATAATTATAATCAAAAGATATCCTATGGATTTTTCTGAGAAAAATGACAATTTAAATTATATAGGACTAAAAATGTGAATATCGATAAATTATTTAAATTCTACAAAATCAAAAGTTAAAGTCCTAAGACAAATATTTATTGAGATTTTTTGGATAGAAAATTCCAATTAGATTAGATTGATCATTAGATTGTATTTTACCTAGGTATATCAAAATTATCAGAAGTTCCTGTTCTTGTAATTTTCTAAAAAAAAATTCAGTAATACATAATTCAATAATGAAATCCTCGAATATTTTAAAATTTCTTCATGCTTTTTGAAATTTAAGTAGTATTGATAGGCTAAAGCTCTAAAAATTTTTGAAATCCCCGAGATCCTTAACTAGTCCATTTTTTCTGATTATACTCTTTTCGACTTAAAATTTTAATTTTTCTCCCAAAGAAATCAAGACCAAGTGGTGAAAGAGCAAATAATATGGCTGTAGCAACTGCACCTGAACTTAAAGGAATTCTTGAAGGTAAGTAATTGTAAACTAGTTTATAAAGTTTTTCCATTAAAAATACCCTTAAAAGGATCTATTCCGTTTTCAGGCCTTTGCATGTTAAACCTCATATAAAGGCCAGAAAGCCTTACTTAAAATTTCATTTTGAAATATGTACCTACCTGTAAAATGTCCTTAAATATCAGCAGAACATTTTACTTGAATTTTCATTTCAACAATATTTCGTATATTACAACAATGATAATATACTACATATTATCCATTATAACCCCAAAATATCCTTTCTGATTTATAATCAAAATTGAAATAAAAATTTTTCTAAATTTTTCAGTCCGATTGAAACAAGGTAGTCCAACTCGGATCCGAAAACTTCGAGTATTTCCACCTAAAAAAGTTCAAGTAGAGCCAGAAAATGGTCGAGATGCTTCAGTAGCTCGCCCAAAATACAATAGAGTCTCGCCCATGGCCACAGCTCGCCTCAGACAAGTACCTTAACACATTACATATAATATACAAATGCAAATCTCATAAATATTTTTTTCCCCAAAATTAGGTCGCACTCCAAGTCCTACAGTTGGCTGATAATTTAAATAATAAAAATAATAAAAATAAAGTACACAAAAGTAACAGTAGAAGTAATAGCAGGCAATCTAATTAAAATATTTAGATAATTAAGTTTATGAATTAATATTGGCCCAAAAACCTAAAAAATACGAGTATATGGTTTCTTACAATTTTAAGTATATTAGTCATATAGCCAAAGTGTGTTAAATATTTATATTTTTACCCATAATTTACTAAATGTTATTTTAGACTGATGCATTTTACTGTTATGTATTTTTAATTTAAATTTTTATTTAGGTAGGTACTTCTTAAATAGGATATAATATTATGTATTTATGTATATAGGTAGATATTTCTTTGGACAATAAATTTTGCATTTTGAAATGTTTGTAAAATTTGGTACCTTATTTACCTATACGGATATTTATACTTGTAGGCTTGAAAAAGAGTCTAATTTAAAAAACCGATGACATAACTAATATAAGTACCCTAACCCTACCCTACCTATACTTTGAATTCAGATTCAAACCTCTAGGTCGTTTATACACTAATAATAAACTATCGAAGATTTTTATATTCATCGAGTCTTTTTACTGATATACCTTAGCAATTCTATAATTCTACATTATAATTACAATACAATTCAATAGAATAGTCTTTTTTTGGTCTCGAAAATTTCGAGTCGAAATTTCAAAATGTTTTCTCTAATCAATGAATATTTACGAGATAAAAAACATGGATCAGCTCTTGATGTCAATAATGAGATTGACATTTCTGGAAAAATTGTTCTAATCACAGGTTCAAATTCGGGTATTGGAAAAGTAGCAGCTTTTGAAATGGCTAAAAGGGGTGGTAAAATAAAATAAAAATATTTAGGTATATAGGGGTACATTAAATTAGGTATATACTATTAGGGGTATTGAAATTTGGACATCCTGTTTCGGATTTCGGATCAATGTTATACTTTTGACCTGAAATTTTATATTAAGATATTTTCAAACAATTAGGTCCATTCGAAAACAGACCAATTAATTCTAGACTAATTTTGATTTATTGAAAAAGCTATTGTTGTGATGGCCTGTCGAGATATGGTGAAATCGAAAGAAGTTCTCGAAGAAATTAAAACGAAATACCCGGATGTAAAAATTGTAATTAGTCTTTCAGAATCACAGTTAATTATTAAAGGATAGATGGTTTTACGATTAAAATGTAATTTAGGATCTACTCCAATTGGATTTGAGTGATTTTGAAAGTGTTCGAAGATTCGTACAAGAATTCAAAGAAAAATATGAACATTTAAATATTTTGATCAATAATGCAGGGTATTATAAACCGACAAATTCTTCTGGTTTGGAAAAGACAAAAGATGGTTTTGAACTTCATATGATGGTGAATCATTTAGGACCATTTCTTTTGACGATTCTACTTTTGAATCAACTTAAAAAAGGTGCACCAAGTCGGATCGTTTTTGTGGCATCAACTACGTATGTTCTAGTCTAATACTAATAACTAATAAATAAATTATATTTCTTAAAAATTAATAATTTCTTTCAAAATTAAAGTTACAAGCTTGCCTTTAAAACTTTTGATCTTGATGATTTGATGCTGGAGAAAAGAAAGAGCTTGAAAAAAGAAGTACCATATGCAAACAGTAAATATTGCAATATGTTGATATGTCGTGAACTTTCAAAAAGACTCGAAGGATCTGGAATTAATTGCTATTCTTTATGTCCAGGTAAGTAAAACAACAAGTGTCCTATTATGTATATGCCAATCTACCTACTAATGATATTTTTTGGAATTAGGTTTTGTATCAACAAATATTTTTCGGCATGATTCTTGGAGTAGAAAGTTAACAGTGAAAATGGGCAAACTAATTGGGGTAGGATATAGTCCAACTGTAGGGGTTGAAACTGTTCTATACTGTTCTTTATGTAAAAGTATTTCCGAAGAATCTGGAAATATGTATCATTTTAATCAAAAATTTGAGCAAGCAAATAAATTACTTGATGAGAAAGCAGATTTTTGTGGAAAATTGTGGGAAAAATCTGTTCTACTTGTAGGGATTGAAAATAGTTATCAAGAGATTTTTGATCAACTTTTTAAAGGTCAAGATGAAAATGTCGAGCAAATAGTTAATCAATCAGAACCAGAAGTTGAGGTGGAACAAATAGTTAATCAATCAGAACTTGAGGTGGAGCAAAACTTACAGAAACTTACAGTAAATAATTAGTTAATTTTTGAAAATATTTTAAAATGTAAATAAAATATCGAAAATATCTAGATCTATAATATCTATCGTCTATCTATATGAATATAATTCAACTTATTGTAGCAGCTAAACTTAATACCAAACTAACCTTTGCCTTTAACAAAATATAAAACGAAAGATTACTTATTTTGCAATTAGATATTTTAAATCAAAAATGAGAATTAAAGATCAACCTTTATTTCAGCTCTTCCATCAAGTTATTTAGATTAGTGACAAACAAAAATTGTAGTTTAAAATTTAAAATACTCTAATGTTCGGCATTTATGGTTCCTAATCCTTTAAAACTGGCTACAGGGACGTAGGTGACGAAAGTATAAAGCTGAAAATATTTAAAAAAGAATGATTTAGATTTAGAATTCAATATTTTAATTTTAGGCTAAGCAATTCTAACCTTATTAATTGAATCTTCATCTTCGTTTCGTCTTCGTTCCAATTTAACTCTTAGCCGAAATGGTACACTTCTGATAATTTATAAAGAAATAATGATTTAAATGATAATAGGTCTTATCTTTAGTTTATAAT
Source organism: Nanhermannia cf. coronata Gr-Ori-00579 (assembly GCA_034699045.1). Lineage (NCBI taxonomy): Eukaryota > Metazoa > Arthropoda > Arachnida > Sarcoptiformes > Nanhermanniidae > Nanhermannia > Nanhermannia cf. coronata Gr-Ori-00579. The sequence continues at coordinate 8,935 of JAQIXA010000483.1, forward strand.
TATCTTACTACCTAATCGTGTAAAATGTAATTTTTTAAGTTATAAAAATGTATTCTTACTTGACGCCCCTTGACCATACTTGCTTGTTCACATTTTCGTCAATTCGAACATCGCTGGTTCCCATCTGTTGCATCGCGAATTTCCTGATCTCCTTGATGGCCCGTGGAGCTCTCTTCTTAAACCCGATGCCATGAAGTCTTTTATGAAGGTTGATGGTGTACACACGGCTAAGGACCTCATTTATTGCAGATTTCTTACTCTTGTCACCCTTCTCCTTGGCCATCTAAAATCAAACAAGAATTACAAAAAAAATTAATTTTAAATATTTTTGATACTATGTATTTGCATTAGAAAATAGATTATGAATTATGTATCGTAATCGTAAGTGAAATCAATTTCAATAATTTCAATTGAAATTATACATTAAAATTAATCGCAAGAATATAAATATGTTCTAGAATAAGCCTCAAATGCTCAGTAAATTTGAGGCTAAAACTGAGTTTTTCAGAGCTAAATTAAATGAACTATGTACTACTATTACGAGTACATTTCTTATTTTATTACATTAAAGGGTACCTAATAGTATATTTATTATCTAGGAAGGTATTTTCAATGATTTGCGTTCAATTAATTCAGCTCTGAAAACCCCAAATACGGTGGGAATTTTACATAAATATGAATATAATGCATCTAAAATTGAGGACATAATGCCCATAATCAAGTTTTTCAATGCTGAATTTAATGAAACCGCAATATCAGTAGACCATGACATATTTATATATGCATTGCGCAAAAACTTAAGTACTTTCAAAGAATCTGTTAATTTAAATCCTAAATCTAATCTTTACTATAAAGTACAAACCTTGATATTTGTGGTTTTCCGGGTGTTCAAAGTACGAATTTACCAGAAATGATGTAATTACTCGGTTTTTAATTGTTTTGACAGGTCAAAATAATTAAAAATAATTAAGAATTCAGCAATTTTTACCGAAAGAAACCGAATAAAAAAGCAAAAAAGCAATGTGCTTTTCTTACACTATAATAGTTCTAGATTTAGCTCTAAACTTGACTCGAATTCGAATCTGGAGAAAATGTCAAAATTCAGAATCAGAATTCAGCTCTGATTCTGATTCAGAATTTCAGAGCCTCTGAAATCTGAAAAGTCAATTTTTGGTCAAAAGATCAAGATCACAATTTCAAGATTTTAAAACTTAATTAATTAGTTAACTCGATAGTTTTGACCCTTTAATTGACCTTTAATCAATATAATGGCTGTAGTAAGGGCGATCCATTCATTTTTGCCCAAAAATAATGATGAGGTAAGAAATCATTTTTTACAAATCAATCAAGATAAGCTAAATTTATTAATTATTCAGTTAATTTAGCTCTGAAAACTGTGTTTTGGCATTATTATATATTGTATTTACTTGTATAATAGAGGCCAAAATTTGAGGTTTCAGAGCTGAATATTATTTTTGTACTTGCTTTTTGGCACTTTACTTGCAAAAGTTAGTAAATTAATGGTTTCTTTTGTAAAATTAAAATTCAATGTACGGAGTACGGAGTACGAGTAAAATAAAATATATTATGTAAAGTGAGTGTAGTCATTTAATTCAGTTCTGAAAACCTCATTTTGGTCGCATTTTTTTTCAATTTAGACTTGAGAAATATAGTGAGAGAGAGAGATCATAGTTTGTGCTGGGTTTCCTTGAATTAAATGAATAAATACTATGATACAAAGTATCTCATTATTTGGTTATAGTGAAGGTAGGCTACCTTAGGTAGCAGGTCTTTGCTGTTTGAGTCTGAATCTGAATTGACTCTGTGAGTTATTATTGTGTAAGGTTAGGTTAGGTTAGTCAAATGCTCTGAATGGTGATTTTCCCCAGCAAAGACCTGCTACCTTCACCTTAACCGTTTTTCTATTATATTTGGAACTGTTTTAATTATTTTGCAAATTGATATTTTTTCTCAATACACCACTGCATGTAATATTTAAGTAAATTTCCCAATTTTGAGCAAGATTTTTATGTGTTTGAATTTTGTTTATTTTAAAGGTGAACTGATTCAACTGTTTGTAATTGACCTTTTTAAGAAGATTCAAGTTGAACTGGATTAATTGTATTTTAAAGTCTGAAATCGGGTCATCAGTCTCATGTGATGACATGTAATAACTGAAGATTACGAAAGGGTTATGAGCAAACGGAGACTATTCTGATTCTGATATAGAAATTTTAAAAAACCTACTTTCTGAATCTTGCTAAAAAGTATTAAAATACATGGAATGAGTCATCCTTAGTTAAAACATTTTTTATTTTTATAATAATATCATCTCAATCTTCAAATACCATTTTTAGATTGTAAATTTTTTGCTTATGACCAATTTATTTGATCTTCAAACAAACATTTAAATAAGCTAGTGTAATCGAAAGAAACTGAAATTTGAAACTAAACTTAAAGAAAATAATTTAATTCATTGAATGTCACCGTTAAAAGGCAAAAATATATTTGTTCAAGATATAAAATATGAGTGCTGTTCATGATTTTGAGTCTATATGGTTAGAGAAATACCCTGGATCAAAATTACCTTCAAAATGGGAAGAGGATGTTAAAATTAATTTAGCCAAACATAAAAGACGAGTTCGAGAATTAAGTGAAGAACTTAATCAAGAACAAGTTTATGTTTCTTTCTTGGAAAGCTTGCTTGAAGAAGTTGATAAAAGAAAACCTCCCAATTCCAATGAATCAGCCAATGATTCAATAATACTAAAGAATGAGGATAACAATGATGAAGTTACAGAAAGAGAAAATCATTCGAAAAATCGATCAAGTAATAACAATTCCTCTATAGAAAGTCTTAAGGAACTAGGAATTGAATCGTCACAAACTGAAGAATTTTTAGAAGGTTCATTTCTACTTGATAAAAGATCATTAAAATCTAGAAATATCGAATCAAAAATAGCTGAAAATAACTCAACCATCGATGTCAAATCGGAAGATGAAAATGAAAACATTGAGAAAGTGAATGACATTTGTGGTCCATCATCGTTAGCATCGATTGTTGATGATAATGCATCATTGAAAGATCATTTTATCACCGTAATCGAAGTGAATGGAATAGAAAAAGAAAAATCTTTAGCAGCTACTACATCAGAGAATCCTAGTCGGAGCAGTGGCAATACACAATTACAGTCACAGCATAAGGTGGATAAGGTAGAAGTGATGGAAAAGCCTAGAAAAGTGCCACCAAGGCCACCACCTAAACACTTGAAAAGAAATACTGGTCAAGAGAATCCAATTAATTCGAAAATAATTAAACCACCAGAACCACTTTTTACAAGTTTTGGGATTAAAGGACCAATTAACAAATTAGATCAACGTCCTGTAATATTCGATTCAAAAAAATCTTCAAGCTCAACTGCAACAATTGTTGAATCTAATAATAATAGTATGAATGGTAATAGTAATAGCAATAGTAATACCAATTCTAATATAAATATCAATATTAATTCAACTAACAACGCTGCAAAAGGTATCAAAAGATTTGAGGGGAGTAAATTTCCTTTACCATCTCCATCATTACAACAAAAATTTAAAAACAACAATTGTTCTAAAGAAGAAGAATTGCAATCAAAGCAACAATCTTCTTACACATCTTCTGCATCCCCAGTTAATGAAAATCGTCGTTCTAAAAAGATCTTTGAGATAGTAAACAAAATGGAATCTTCAAAAAAACCAATGATGTTGAATAAAAATATCGATCAAACACCAACAAAGTCATCATCATCTCGTCGACAACAATTTCCATTACAGTTTCATCATCGGCACCAAGAGCAGCAACAAGAGGACACAGTCATTTCTGACTATGTTGATCCATTAGATGCTGATTTCGAGTATGAGTCAATGGGAAGTGGTGGCGATCAGATATACGATAGTCCACCAGTTGAGGATATAGACGACGATGAGGAAAATGATGATAATAAATTTTCTGATCAAAAACAAAGTAAAAAATCGAGTATTGTTTCGTCTTTAAAAACCGACAATGTCGATCGGGATTATGAAAATGCACCTGTTGATGATTTAGAAAGTGAACCAATGTATGATTGTGTTGCACCTGACCAAGAAGATCAGGAGGATGATTATGTTTTACTTGAAGAAGGAAATAACAATGGTACTTCAAACAGCTCAATATCGAAAAAGGAAAAAAATTCACCAGCAACCAAAGATTCAACCATTAAGTCACAAACTTCAATTATTTCAGGTCAAAGCATTACAACTACTAGCTCTGGAACAGATACTGAGGGTTTTACTACAACTGGAAGTCCTCTACCTCAAGATGAGGCTAAAATGTCTTCATCAAATTATGTCAATATTGATTATTTTTTAAAGTAAGTTGTCATTATCAGGGAATGTGGGAAAGATGGAAAGGAAACCTATTTATTTATTTATTTTATTCTTATAGTAAATCGAAAAGAAAAGACTCTAAAGTTTCTGTTGATGAATCAGAAGATGATGATCCTCCTTTACTTAGAGCTATCTCCTTGGACCAATATACCGAAAATTCAGCTTCACTTGAAAGCTTTGACCTGGATTCAGGTAGTAAGTTAAAAATTTATTTTTTTTACGGGTTGTTTTTTAAATTCCTATTGGCATTTTATTTAAAAAATTACAATTAAAATGAATCGTTTAGGTGTTTATGGAAGTGCATTTGATTCAATTGCTGTACGAAAAGGCGGTAATAGAGCTGAAACTGCTACAATTAATATAGCAGATCAAGAGAAATACACTATGTTTCGAAGTATGATCACAAATATTGCTGAAAGTGAATCCAGCTATGTTGAAGTTCTTAATGTTATGCTTCAATACATGAAAGCACTAAAGGCAACTCTTGCAACTTCAAAGCCAGTCCTCTCACATGATGATTTTAATATTATTTTTTATAAAATTCCTGAACTCTTTACTCTTCATCAGAGCTTTTTACAAGGATTACAACAAAATTCTCCAAATAATGCAAATAGTGGCGTTGGAGGGCATTTTGAAAACTTGGTATGTAACCTGTATTTCATCATTCATTCATTTAGTGAGTAGAGTATAAGTAGATTCCTGATTTACTTTTTAATTAATAGTCCAGAGAAACATCTGTTTATGGCGCATACTTGCAAAACTACTCACGAGCTGTTGATAAAGTTCGAAAATGCTGTCAAGGGAATCCTGAATTTGCTGAAATTACAAGATCAATTAGACTACGCTCAATGAATAAAAATCAAGCTGTGTCACTCGAAACTCTTTTATATAGTCCAGTATCACGTGTTCAGAAAAATGTTGAAATCATTCAAGACTTACTCAAATGCTTACCAGAGAATAATCCAGATTACAAAAGCTTAAAATATGCTTTAAGCGAATTTCAGTCTTTTTTGACCGAGTTTAAAATGATTCAACCGGAACAATTATTTCATGTAAATTTTTTTTAACAAAATTTATTATGAAAATACTTTACCTATCAATTGAATATTGTATTATAAATATACATCATACAATTTTTATTTAAATATTTAGGGTCAAGATAGATCTCCTCGTCATTTAGTCAAAAATTCGTTTATTGTTGAGCTCTCAGAAGGCCACCGTAAATTGCGGCATATATTTTTATTTAATGATGTTTTCGTATGTGCAAAATATAAGGTAAGTTTTATATTGAATAGGTTAGGTTGGGATGGGATGGGATGGAATGCTCAAAAGTGTGTCTTCTATGCGACTTGCCTTATAGTATTGCCATCCTACTCCATGAACACCTTATCACTTCAATCTTTATATTGTTACATGCATAGCTTTTATTTTTGCAATTTGAAATTGAATTAATTCAATCTATTCTATATGTGCACATAATGAATTTTTTTTTATTTTACATGTTCATAGGCTTCCGGAAAGGATAAGTTTACTTTTGAGTTAAAATGGTACATACCTGTAGCAGAATGTATAATAATTGAAGAATCGACTGAACCAAGAGAATATACACCAGTTAACTTAGTCGCACTCCGGTAATATGATATGAATTGAAATAAAATTACTATCAAGTTTTAACTTTTTTTTAAAATAGCACTCAAGCATCCACTGTCAGAGATCAAATAAAAAGGCAAACCAGCAGAGAAGATCCAAAGGTCAGTCGAAGTTTCGATTTTATTAATTGCGATTAATATATTCTTATCGAGTATATTTTTTAACTTGACAGAAAGCAAAAGCTGAAAAACAAAGGAAAAAATTAGCTGAGCTTGAAGGTACTGAATTTATATTTTAAGGGTTTTTACTAACTACCTACTCCTTAGTTTTTACTATACCTAATGTACATTACTAACATATATGGTCAAATGAAATATTTATAATTAGGTATTATGAATATTTTAGTTTTTGAAAGTTCCTTTGTTGGTTATTGTTTAACGATAGAAATTTTTTAAAAGTATACTAATAAAAGTTAATTAATATTTTGATTACCTATATCGTTAATTTAGCTCAATTAGTCCTCGCCTCTCCAAATCTTGTTTTTAAAGTTAAACACGGGAATGGGAAAGCATATACATTTTTCTTATCATCAGAATATGAAAGAAGGTATGTTTAATAATTGTTCTTAAAGTATTTCTTATTAATCTTTTATTTGTATTTCATTAGTCAATGGATAGATTCAATTGAGGCTTTAAAAGTAAGTAAAAATAAATATTCATTAGTATTTACAGAAAAAATAGAAAATTCGAAATAGAAAAAATTTGATCAGTTTTACTTGTTATTTTTATTTATACCAGTAATTTTTTATATAAAAGGCAAATCAACCAACAACGACTACAAATTTAAGCATGAATGAACTTCAAACATGGCTAACGTCATGTAGGAATCATTTAAAAACAAATATGGGATCTTATTTATTGAGAACTGGACGTGATGAAAATCTATTAGTCGGAGATTTTTACCTACTGATTAAATCGCTCAAAGGAATATTACGCCCAGGTAAACATTTATACTTGATACAATTCAGCTCTTAAAATTAAAGTACTTACCTACTACCTACCAAAGATTTTTTTATTCATTTATTCGTATTCGTATTATGTATTACCATTACCATAGCCTTTCTATAATATTACTACCTAGTTAAATAACGTTATAGTATATATTATGCTATGTAGGTAGGTATGTAATATTATAAACATTGAATTTTGACCAAAATCATTTTATTTTACTTTGAAACCTTTTAGGTGATTTGTATATTTGCTTGGAAGTCGATTCTTACGGGCACTTCTTTAGGAGGGGTATGTTATTCCTTATTCTTATTATTCTTATTCTTTAGTAAAAGTATGTATGTATTTATTAGATAAAAATTTATTTCTCGAAATTAGTATAATATTTAGTCTAGTAGATAGATATAAATATAAATAAAAAGTCGGTGTAAAGTATATATAATTAGTAACTTTTTTATCCCTTTTTTTCCGAAAAGCAAAAACAAAAATGATATGTGAATCGACTGCACCAGTATGGGATCAGGATTTTATTATTGAGCTGGAAGGAGCACAAAATATTCGTATACTTTTATATGAAGATCATCCACGACAAGGAACTGTTTTAAGAGCCAAAACGACCATTGAGGTAAACAATCATAATTGAATATCTACAATAATTATATTTTTGATTATTAAAAAAATTTGTCTTTAGCTAAATCGAAATTGGCTAACTTCTTCAATGACAGAAAGGAAAATAGATCTTCAAGACTTGGTATTAACATTAGCTACAAAGTTTATTCCAAGTGAAATGACAATTCGTCGAGTCCCTGCCGCGAAGCCATCAGGTTAGAATAATAGATTAATAATAGATCAGTAAATTAGATTATTAATGGTGTTATATATTACCTATTTTATAATTAAAGGTTTATTTGGTGCAAAAATTACTCAAGTTTGCAAGTAAGTTTGCTAGATAATTTCCAAATACAAATACAAATATAAATACAAATATATTTCCAAATAAAGTACCTACTTACTACCTACACCTACCTACTTACTAAAAAAAGTTTTTTTAGAACCTTAGTTCATATATTAGGTAGGTATACTACATATATGTACATAGGTAAACTACTTAAAGCTTACACTTACACATTGACTGCAGCATTTTACAGAAACCTAGAGTAACATACACAATCTACATAATATACATTATATACATACTCTAGTACCTGACTTATCATAATATCATAAAGTATGTATTTCAAATATACCTACGTATGATATATAAATATATTTTAAAATAATTTTGTTTAATTATTACTAATTTCAGACGAGAAAAGAGACAAGTCCCATTCATTATAACAAGTTGTATCCGAGAAGTAGAAAGGAGGGGTATAAACGAAGTTGGAATTTACCGTGTTTCTGGATCAGCAAGCGATGTATCAAAGTTGAAGAAGGCTTTTGAAACTAGTAAGTCTTAATTTGAAATTATTACTTGAACCTATACATTACTGATTAGATTACGATTATGTACTTACATTATTATAATAGGTTAGGTACCTACTTATTTATTTTTAGTCTTTAGTTCAGTATAGATTAAAAATTAATTTAAATTTTGTGTATTTTTGTATAATATTAGATGCATATGAAGCAGAACAACTTTTAAAAGAGGTTGATATTCATTCAGTTACGGGAGCTTTAAAACTTTATATGAGAGAATTGCCAGAAGCTCTTTTCACCGACGAATTTTATCCAAAATTCTTCGAAGCATTCAATCTTTCAGATATTGAAATTAAACGGAAAACTTTACTTCAGCTGTTTTCTAACCTTCCTCCTATTAATCAGCATATTGTCCTTTATTTTCTGGATCATATGACAAAGTATGATTTTTTTTAACTCTCAAAGGATGTTTAACTTTTTCCTACTGGCACCGGTCATTGCGGCGTCCACGACTCATTTTAGTGTATTATGAATTTGTAGGATATGAAATTTTACGGTTGACTACCATAATTTTTTAAAATTCCGATGCGAACACTGAAAATTTTAGTAGAATTTAAAAAAAATTATGGTAGTCAGCCGTAAAATTTTATATCCTACAAATTCATAATAAAATGATTTGTGGACGCCGCCGGAATGGCCTGGGCCAGTAAGAAACTTTTAACCTCTTTATGTACAAATATAAAAATACAAGGTGCCTTATTCAATTTTTTGTTTATATAGAATTAACTTGCATGAAAATCACAATAAAATGTCCCTTCATAATATGGCTACAGTTTTCGGTCCAACTCTCCTCCGTCCAGGTAACTTTGACTTTAATTTAAAGCTATATTGGGTACTTTTGTTAAGAATTCATTTTAATTCCAGGCATTAACAAAAACGAAGGACCTAGTAGTTCTGATTCACTAGCTTCTGGAACGGTTGACGTTATGGCTCAAGCTGGAATACTCTATTTCTTTTTAACTCGAAGAGCCACTGGTATGTTTCATACGTTAACTTTCTAGACTATGTAAATACAATTTAAGATAAAAATAAATTTGTGATTCATAATTCTTTAATTCGTTAATTGTAATTTATATCTTAGGTGAAGCATTGCCCACACTCCCAGAATCAACATAGATGTTCAATGTAATCAAAATGTACCCTTTTAATCTGAACAAATTAATTTAATTATTTTACTGCAAGTGGCTTAGAAATTACGTGGTACGCGTTTCTTATTTTGAACTCTTCAGTTCTTATTCAACTTCAGTTATGATGTAAGACATATATTTAAATACCACCAAATTCCTCATCATGTTTTGAAATGTTTCTTCATACCATGGGTAAAAGATGAGTATTGTGGCTATTCAAAATGATAATAATTAATTAGGTAGATTAGCAATAGCAATCTGTTTATATTTATAAATACTTACTAGCTACGATTAATGCAATTTCAATTGTATTACAAAAAATTATGTATCTTTCTACTACAGACTACAGACTGAATCGAAATTTTGCCTTTTCTCGATTCTCAATCTCAATTACTTACTCTCATTATATCGTCTATCGCTATATTAGGTATATACTGAGGATAGCAATTAGCAAAGCAACATTTAACTAACCCTTTTGAAATAATGTTTTTTACATTCTCTTAATGAGTAATCCAATTCATATTAGACTGAGCGAAACTTCCATTCCTAAAAACGAAGTATTCTATACTATTTGTATTTCATACAAAATGAGAGTTACAAGCAATGTACCAATACTTATATTATTACCTATGTTTTAAACTTAAAAACTATTTATACCAAATATAACTTTGACATCAATAATGATGTAGATTCAAAATTTATTTCCCATTTACCTAATAAAATACACTTATTATGTTCTTATACCAATACCAAGTATATAAATTCATCGTTTAAAAAAAGTTTAAACAATTCTGACTGCATTTATGTGTATAAAAATGTATTATGATTATGTAATAGTAATATTGTTCTGTATAAATGTATATTATATGTTAAATATATAAAAATATGTAGATATTTAAGTTTTTCGGGTTTTTGAGCAACTGAAATAAGTGGTTAAACTACTAGTCTTACTTTCTCCCTCTAAAAGTAGAATGAAGAATGTATCATGCTTTGTACTTGTATTTTTAATATGAAATTAAAAGTATAAAGGGATAGCAATATTTTAGCTTATTTTGTTAAATTATTTTTATTTTTAAAATATAAAAATATGTGTTTATACCAGTACTATGCATTAGTATGCCTAATTACGTATAATACATATTTATTATTTACGTAGATATCGTAATTCAAAAGCAAAAAATTTTAAAACTGCAACCCAAACCCAACACTAAACATATACCATTTAGGTATATTGTTAGTATGGTATTTTTATACTATGTATCTGACTGCAACATACTAATACTAATATAAACATTTTGCAATATTGTCATCTTGTTATTTATATTTATTTTTGTAAATAAGTTGTAGATTCATTACACAAGTTGCTAACAATTATAGGTAAGAGTGCACACTAATAAATATTATGTAAATCCTAATACATTCATACTACTATCGATGTAACCTAATTCTATAACTATAATTATGTAGCTTTTTGTGATCTTTTTTAATACCAATTAATTTATATGAAGATGTTGTGCCATTTTTATAGATTATACAGATTATATAATTTTAGCATCGGCTTATCTTTTTTATACTACCTAGGACCTAGGTATATAAATTTTTCTATTAAAAGTAAAATACGTTATTTTTAGTCATTCCTTCCATCGAAATTCACATTCAATTCCGAATGCATCGATTTATATATCACCTAATTAGTTTAGTACATAGCAAAAATTAAGTAGATTTTTGTACTACATATGTATAATACTTAACTACTACCTACCTACCTACTTATTAAAAAGCATTTTTAGCTTACACAATATTTAATGGTTCATGTTATTTTCTTAAGATAAGATTAGATCCACATTTTGCTAAATGATTAGGTAATGAATAGATACGTTGAATATTTTTTTGATTGTTTTTTTTAAATTTTAAGAAATACCTATCTTGTGAGTCTTGTGACTTAAAAAGAGTGAGATTTACATGGATTTAAAATGCATTTGTTTGATGAAATAAATCTGTCTAATTTAATTTAAAATTAATTTAGTATAGAATCTAAATTATAAATTATAATTTTTAAGTACTATTTACTATGCTAGAATTAAAATGTATAATTTGCATTTAAAGTTGAAAAATAAAATTTATAATATTCTTTAAAATATCCGTAAATTCAGACATTTTAGTTTAGAAATAGAATATACTCGTAGATATTTGGTTAAGATTTAAAATTTAAGATTATAAAGCAAAGCCCTTTTTAACTAACTTTGCATTGGCGAGTAAAGTCGAGGCTCAAATTCCAAAAACCATTGGAAAATTTTTTACCTTTTGTTGAAATTTTCTGCTCAATGGTCTTAGAATTAGATGGGTCCAGTCCAAGCCAAAAACTGGAAAAAAATTTCCCTTAATTCTTATAAAAATGACAAGATGAATTTTGTTAGATAAGTGTTTTTATGTATTAGGTATGTGAAAATAATGGAAAATTATCAACAATTTTATGACAAATTAAATTACCTTATGATATTTTAGAATTTGGCTAAAAAAAGATTAAAACCTAACCAGCAAAATGCCTTCGATTCTTGATTCATTTTCAAAGAGCAAGGACTAAGGACATATCTATGACTAGTCAACTATAAGAAGGTACATTTTGTAAAATTGCAATTAAAATGATTTTAATTAAAACAGAGATAGAAATAGAAAAATAAGAGTGATGACTTGCCTGTGAAATTAGAAAATATGTTAAAGCTAGGTAAATAATGGTAAGAAGTATGTCGAAGTCGAAGGGCATTCAGCTTTGAAATTCCTGTATATTGCCTTTTACGTGACAAAATTAGGTTTTTCAGATTTTAAGAGAAAATACTCTTAAAATACGAGAAAATCTGATTGATTCACTCCAATCCGATTTTCAATAAAATATTTAATACAGCTTTAAAAGATTAGGCCTCACTCACGATCAGATTAGACTTTTCCATTAATTTCTTGTAGGTCAAAATCTGTTTTTTCAGAGCTGAAAATGTGACATACCTATTTATTTCAAATTCAAAGGAAAACTTCACTTTATACCTACTTTAAATAGAAAGGTAAAGATAAGGTAGGAAGTTTAAGTAGAGTAGGAGGATCTTGTTTATACTTTATACATACACAGTATTATACCTACTAACGCACGCACGTAATAACACGTTCGATTCGAGCTCTTGTGAGTTCGCAGCTCGTGCTCGACATATTTCAATTTTTTGTAGATTCTCAATTGCATTTGCATTTGCAATTTGCAATTGAACTGTCAAATTAAATTGACTTTTTTTGTCATTTTAATTTCAAACCTACATGCCATTGAATATCGGTGTACAGTGTGTACAATTAATAACATCGAAAATCGTGATTTAAGTTTTTTAGTTTCTATTTTTTAATAAATAATTGTACTTCAATTAATGTTAAGATCAAGTTAAAGAGATCTGATTCTGATTCTGATCTATCTGGTAGTTTTTTTTACTATCATTCATCTGACTCGACTACTATAATCATACTAATTCTTAATTACTCATCCTAATCTTAAAAAAATCAAAATGGTAAGTTTTTAAGATTTAAATTACATATTTAATTGAATAACCTTCGATATTTAACATTTTTAGCAACCTACACTGCATTCGCCTACTGAGGAACAAGAAAAGTTACTGGACGAAGCCCTTGGGACTGTCAAAGTTCAGGCCTTTCAAATGAAAAGGTAGGTACCTACCTAATTAGATTGGGATTTTTAGAAGCACTTTGTCCTAATGATTTTTTTTTCAATTTGATAAGGTGCCTGGACAAAAGTCGGTTGATGGATGGACTCAAACATGCTTCAACTATGCTTGGTGAACTTAGGACATCTCTTTTGTCACCTAAAAGTTATTACGAGCTGTGTAAGCAAATGTTTTCTAAATTTAGAATTATTAGAATTAGTTTAAGGTTGTGAATATTAACAAAACAAATATCGTAGGTAGTGTATAAAAAATTGTACCTATGTATTTTAAATAGATATGGCAGTCACAGACGAATTAAGACATTTAGAAATATATCTAGTGGACGAGTTTCAAAAGGGAAGACAAGTCTCGGATTTATACGAGTTAGTTCAGTATGCTGGAAATATAGTCCCTAGACTGTAAGATTAGAATTTATTATGCATGCCTTAAAGTAAAGTATTTGAGTTGAATGATAATTTCAATTTCTAATGTTTTTCATTTTATTTTGTAGGTATCTTTTAATAACTGTTGGACTTGTTTATATTAAGACAAAACCAGTCCTTTGTAGAGATGTTCTAAAGGATATGGTTGAAATGTGCCGAGGTGTTCAACATCCATTAAGAGGTCTTTTCTTAAGAAATTATCTACTTCAATGTACAAGAAATATTTTACCTGATCGACCAGAAGGTGATGGTTTAGTAGCTGAGGCTGAAGATACAGCTGCTGGTGGTTCTGTTAGTTTTTAAAAAATATTGTCCTTAGTTAGTCCTTTCCTATATAGTTTTTAAATATATATTAAAATTTTTTGCAGGTACAAGACTCAATCGATTTTGTTTTAATGAACTTTGCTGAAATGAATAAACTCTGGGTTAGAATGCAACATCAAGGTCATTCTAGGGACCGAGAAAGGAGAGAAAAAGAAAGACAAGAATTACGAATACTTGTTGGTACTAATCTTGTTCGGCTCTCGCAATTAGAATGCATCGATCTGGAAAAATATACAAAGGTTTTTTAAAATATATAAAAATTATTCCACGTTGTTCGTAATTTTATTAACAAGTATTTATTTTATAATTAGACTGTCCTGCCAAGCATTTTAGAGCAAGTTGTTAGCTGTCGAGATGCAATAGCTCAAGAATATTTAATGGAGTGTATAATTCAAGTTTTTCCCGATGAATTTCATTTGACCACGTTACATTCATTCCTAAGGGGTTGCGCAGAGTTACACCCAGCTGTCAATGTTAAAAATATCATTATTGCTCTTATTGACCGACTAGCTGTTTACACACAGAGAACGAAGGGCGAAGGTGCTCTACCAGTAGCTGCCGATTTACAGTTATTCGATATTTTTTCTGAGCAAGTTGCTCAAATAATTATGGTAGATCAATTTTTATTATTGCTTAAATATATTTTTATTTAACATTATTTTTTATAGTCAAAACAAGATATTCCATCAGAAGATATTGTAGCTCTTCAAGTTTCATTAATCAATTTAGCCAATAAATGCTATCCAGATCGGGTTGATTATGTGGACAAAGTTTTAGGGAAGACAGCAGAGATTTTCAATAAATTTAATTTAGAAAAAATTGGAGAAAGTTCACCTGTGGGTCGAGAGTTAATGAAATTGCTTATGGTAAGTTTTATTCAAAGTCCAAATCCAAATATGTAGGTACCTACTTATTTGATACCCTTGACTCCTTATAAGTTGACTTTTTATCTTTACTAAATACCAATATGCTAAGAAATATGAAATTTTCATAAACTAGATTCCTGTTGACAATTATAATGATGTGATGACTCTTCTTAAATTGGAAAATTATGGAAATCTGTTAGACTTTATGGAATATGATGGTCGAAAAACAATGGCGCTCTATCTTATCAACAATGCCCTTGAAAATGAAACTAAAATAGAGACTCATGAACAGATTGACTTTATGCTCGGCCTTATTTCTGCTCTAATTCAAGATCAAGCTGATCAACCTACTGATAGAAATTTTGACCCAGAAGATTTTGCTGAAGAGCAAAGTTTATTGGGGAGGTATATACGAGTATACTGAAACTATACTGAAATTTTTTATTTACTTATTGAATTTCAACTGTTGAAATATACGTATTTTGTATAATCAATTTATTCTGATTCTGACTATTTATTGTTTAAAGATTTATTCATCTCTTGGTGTCAGAAAATGCGGATGAACAATATTTGATATTAAATACAGCAAGAAAACATTTAGGTGTTGGTGGGCCAAAAAGAATACCTTATACTTTGCCTCCACTTGTATTTTCGGCCTATCAACTTGCATTTGCTTATTATAGGATGAAAGATGAGGTACATTATCAAAATTTAAGAATATAGATGATCGTTATTATTTTTAATATTTTTGGGCAGGATCCAAAATGGGATAAAAAATGTCAAAAAATATTTCAATTTTGTCATGGGACGATTGTAGCATTAACAAAAGTTGAACTAGCTGAACTTCCATTAAGATTATTCCTTCTAGGTGCTCTTACAATTAGTAAAATTCCATTTGAAAATCAAGAAACTATAGCTTATGAATTTATGTCTCAGGTATTACTACAAATAGACAAATCACGAATCAGAATTTAAAATTTATAAAGACATTTCTAATGCTAATGAATCTTCTCTCAAAATAGGCGTTTTCTTTATATGAAGACGAAATTTCTGATAGTAAAGCTCAATTATCTGCAATCACACTGATTATCGCTACATTTGAACAAATGGGATGTTTTAGCGAAGAAAACCACGAACCCTTGAGGACACAGTGTGCTTTAGCAGCTTCCAAGCTCTTAAAAAAACCAGACCAATGTCGAGCTGTTGGAACCTGCTCGCACATCTTTTGGTCAGGGAAATCTGTGACTTCTGGGGACCAACCTGTAAGTTAAAAAATCTGAACTACCTATCAATCATTGTATTTCAATAATGTTCATTTTTTTAAATCCTCAACTACGCCTAGATAAAGGATGGGAAACGAATATTAGAATGTTTAAAGAAGGGGATTCGAATTGCAAGTCAATGTATGGACCCAATGGTTCAAGTTCAACTCTTTACTGAACTTTTAAATCATTATTTATATTTTCTCGAGAAAGGAAATGAGCAAGTAACTGTGGCTCTTGTTAATCAATTATTACAAAAAATTTACGAAGAACTTCCAAATTTAGAGCATAATGAGGAGAGTGAGCAAATCACAAGGCATTTTGCTAATACGATTGAGCACATACGAGCCAAAATGACCGCTGATTCAGAGATTTATAAAGGAATTGACTTGAAAGATTCTTAAAGTACCTAACTTACGATTAGTAAAATATATTTAGAAAAGTGAAAATCATTAAGAAATATTAAAATATAGAATATCAATCTAGCACTAGTAGATAGATTCTAGCTAAATCAAACTACTCATCCTGCGTACTCAATCCTCGTATCAGACTTTAATAATCTGCAATTTAATGCCAATTTAGTATACAGATAACTACAGATATAAGCTGTAGTATCTAATCTAATAGATATTTAGATATTACGCACCGCACAATAGATATTAGAGTATTCAATTAATTTAATAGCGAAAGTCCGAATTTTGTTATCGCTTTCGATCGACAGAATAGTTGTAAAAAGTTTTCCATATCTAAATGAATGAATTGATCACAACACTAGATACAAAAAAAATGTAAACACTAGATAAAAGTTATGCTAAACCTTATGTATTAATCTCCTACCTCTGATGATAATGATAAACCAATTGAAATTAGATTTTAAAAATTGCCTGCAACTTAAATACAAAGAGTAAGTAAGCTCTATTACCAGGCCAGGTACAAAAATGGCTATTATTTTTTCTTCTAACTCCTACAACTAGATATTTATTATGCTAACGATACACCTTTTGTTTATATCTATCATTTAGAATTGTTATTTAAATAAAAGACTATAATGAACATTTTCGTAAATGCAATATTTTCTTTATTTTTTCCAAATATAGGTATTATACAGTGGTTATTACCACATAAATCTTTGAGTTTCATTAATAGCATGATTCCAAACAAATGGATGGTATAAAAATTTATAAATTGTAAAAATATTGATGAATGTAAAAAGGAGAAATTCTGATATCAAATCTGGCCAATTGTAAGTCGAAGAGTTAATTTTAAACAACATGTATGGAATAATAAAGTATCTAAATTCCAGTAAAAGTTGAGGAACTAGATTGATGACTACGCATAGAGAGAATGACAAAAGTGTGAATGCATCTAAATGCTTGAGAATCGACCATAGCCAAAAATAAGCGAAAATATTAAAAGGAACATAAATATATTTCCCTACTGGAATACGAAGAAACAATCTTTGCCAAAAATAAAAAGGATAGTGTCGATTGTCTGCCAATAGATAAGGGTGGACATTTGTGTTAAAATGAACTATCAGTATTCCTAATAAAACTAAAAGGATGTACAATTTAAAATGAGAATGAATTACTAGGAGGGTTGACTTTAAACGAAAAAGGATTAGTGGCAAAGAAAAAAGGCCTATAAACATGGAAAAGTAGAAAATTTGTGGTATATTTAAAGTGGCCTTATGTGCTGACCTATCACCGATTACAATTCCTTGATTAATTAAAACAAATACAAGGAAACCTAGTCCTACAGCCAAATGTGAGATAGAATGTCTTAATACAGTACAAATATATCCTACTATATCTAATTGCTTCATTGTTGGCTTTGCATTCGATTTCTTTTTGGACTTTTTCCCAATCAAGTGGCTCCAACGTTGATTCAAATTTAAAAAGCTGTATTTCGACTCGTTGTAGACTTTATGTGCAATTAAAAGTCCTATCCAAAACACCCAAATAATGTTGGTTTGTCTACATAAAACAGCCATTGCGCCTATAAATATCATTTGATTTCATTAACCTAAAATATAATATTTATTGTATTCTGTACTCTAAGCCTATTCACTATTAAATCCTGGAAAACCAAATATTGGTCTCAATTTTGCATAAGTATTTGATTATAAGATTGAGGTCAAAGTCTGGTTTTTCGAAGACTAATTAAATGAGTAGACATTACATTACATTAGTTTGGTAAAGTAAATTATTATTTCTCACCTGTTAAGCCCGAGAGTAGGTTGTTATTGTTCAAGTATAAGAAATACATTAGAAGAACACAAAGAGTAGAAAGGGCATCAGTGTAGTATAAAAATGTGAAAAAATAGAGGAGAGGCATCAAACTGATTGTAAATGAGGCAAATGCTATGCGACCACTCGAAATTCTCTAAATTATAAAGTAAAAAATCTTATAATGATATTAATTCAGTACAATGTAAACGGTAAAAATGTTGAATAAACTTACAGACTTTGTCCTCTTCAGAATTAAATATATTGTAAGAAAATTAAGTGAATTGACGAGAATATTGATCCCACGAAGATTGTAAGAATTGCACTCGAGGAAACTGAAAATATTTACAAGCTTTATCGAAGCAACAGAAAATATATATAGTCCAGGTAAGGTCGTTATTTTCGGATCCCACTAAAATTCGATAAAAAGAATCACATTAGGTACCCCAAGGTTGCAGTCAATTTTATTGCTAAAATATATTATAAACCTAAATAGATTTCAAAAAGTATATATAAAAAATGACTTACATCATATGATCCATTACAATAACGAATTGCTTGAGGAATATGAAAGATCTCATCCATATAGGGCAGAGGTTGAGCTTGATTGATTAACTCGTGAACTCCAATCGACAGCGTCACAAATATAAGCAGATAGAAAATTACAATTAGGCTATCCATATTTTAAACCATCAATTTTGACTTCTACTTGAATCTGGATCTGGATCCGGGAATCCTGCTAGGACTTTAACTTGAACTTAAAAGGAAATGGACTGAAATGAAAGAGAAGACAATTCTTAAAATCATTATACCTTAAAATATAGCTAATTTAAAGTAGTAGTTTAAAAAATATCGAGTACCTACAGTACAGTAATTTTTAATAATAAATACCTATAATGTGCCAACATGTACCTAGTCCTTTTGAGAATCTTCCAGAGTGAATCTAAAAATTTGAAATCATAGATTAGATTAATAAACGATTGATATTTCTGTTTATGTTATGTTAGGAGTTAGGAGATGTTAGGTACTTTATTTATAAGATTATTGATACTAGAGTCTAAAAGTCTAGGTCTTGAGTTGAGTAAAAGAACTGAAATCAAGAGAACAATTTTATTTACGATTAGTGTGTTTACCTTAGTATGTCATTTATACATGGGTCAGCGGTCAGTGATGGTCAATGTTCTGCAATTCTGCCTTCTGCTACTGGTTTGGTTCAAAGTTCAAATCGAAATAAATCGAATCGAATTACCTAATCAAAATAAAATAAAAATAAATCAATCAAAAAAAGTTGTTCAAAAATCAAAAATCCAAAATCTAACAAGACTAAATTGATGCATGGGATGAAAATGAGGCGCAATATTTTTTGAAATTAGAAAAAAAAGTTTTATATTTTTTGTGGTTTGGTTGGTTTTTTAAATTTTAAATAAAGTTAAAGTTATTAAAGTTAGTTAAATGTGATGTAACTTGACTTGAACTGATATTGCTACATGATGGATTCATTTATTAATTGTAGTTAAAACTATACTTTTATTAAAATGTTTAAAACCTTCTTAAAAACTAGAGTCAAAGATTTGTTCACATCCTTTTTTGTCTGCCAAAATCAACAGAGGCTGAGGCCGAACTATAGCAAACATTTAACTTTAATTTACTATAATTTTTTAAGAAACTTTTCTAAAAGTCCAACTACTTATACTACTAGTACAAAAAATGGAAATGGCTCAATTTCAAATGGTGCTGATACATTAAAAGATGCTTTAGAGGCCAAAGATCATAGTAGAAAAAGGTAAGCTTATAAATAAAGTAGGTTTTTTTAAACTTTGAACGGGCTGGGTATGAGGCCTCACTCCTCACTTGAGACTTGAGACTTGAGCCTTCAATGAGATCCTAAACCTGTAGGGGTTTGCAGTTCACCTTTCGTTTGTTTCTACTATTTCTACTATTCTACTATATTTTTTGACCCTTGATCTTTGAACTTTGGGATCAAGAGATCTTGTAGTACTCGTCGAGGCCTTTTCAGTGATGTGTTAGATTAATGGCTAGCTAATAGCTATTATAGAACAGGAGATTGAATTTTGTAATATTTCAAAATTTGATTTTTGACCTGTATCTCGGGAACGGATTGAGTGACGAGCTTTTTTTTTCAGATTCGGAACTAGCATAAAAAACTGAGTCAATTGGCTATCTCGGAGGATGTTCATTTTTTTTTTACTGTGGCGTTATTTTTAATATTTTAGAAATTTTTTCCTTAATTTTAGTATTGATTTTGGGCATTATGAAGTCATTCAGGCAAGTAGTATTTCACAATCAACTAGAGATTTCATGCAGCCTGTTCCATCACACATCAGAAGACCAGAATATGCTTTAGAATCGAATGTTAAAGGTGTCCCTAGTCAGAGTGGGTCAAAAAAACCCGAACTTAAGAACTATGAAGATATTGAAAGAATGAAAAAATCATGTCAGCTAGCCAGGATTGTTCTAAACTCGGCCGTCAGCCAAGTTCGGGTATTGCTTTTATTATTTTACTTTTACAATATTATTTTATTACCCATAATTTAATAAGGGAATTTTGATTGATTTATTTTTAGGAAGGGATTACAACAAACCAGATTGATAAATTTGTTCATGAACTAATAGTTTCGAATGGAGCTTATCCTTCACCACTCAGATATCGAGGGTACCCAAAATCAATATGTACTTCAGTTAATAATGTGAATTTTTTTTGTTAATAAATATCTCTTTTTATCATAATACTGCAACATAATATATTATTTATTAGGTTGCGTGTCATGGAATTCCTAACGATAGACCTCTGATTGAAGGCGACATTTTAAATATCGATGTTACGGTATATTTTAGCAAATTGTAATAAATTGTAAATGAATAAGGTAATGAATATCCGTAAAATTTTAAGGTTTTTCTAAATGGATTTCATGGCGATTGTTCTGAGACAGTTTTAGTAGGAAACGTAGATGAAGAGGGGAAGAGACTGGTCAAAATTGCTCAAGAAGCCCTCTACAAAGGAATTGAGATTTGTGAACCAAATGTGCCTTTTAAACATATTGGTATAAGCATTTTGTTATTTTATTAGACTATTCGTTCACTTCGACCTAAAAACCTAATTTTGTCCCGCAATTTTGCATTGCACATATGCAAAATTGAGGTCAAACTTAAGCTTTTCATTGTTGAATTGAAAATAAATATACTTTTCAAGTATGCACTTGCTCATTTGCACTATTTAATTTTTTTGTCAAGAGAAGGTATAACAATCGAGAATTTTGCAGAAGAAAATGGCTTTGAAGTTATTCCAATATTTACTGGTAGGTTAGGTATTTATTACCTACATATATTTTATTACCTACCTACCTACTTTTAGTAACCCATTCAATATTTTAAGGTCATGGAATTGGCAAATATTTTCATGGTCCTCCTGACATATTTCATATTGGTACCCTTTATTATATTTATATTATACTTACTTATACCTAAATAATTGTATATTACCTAATTTTAAAATGATAATTTCGTTTTCTTTCTTAACTCAAGACTACCCATATCGAGGTAAGGATTTTAAACATTAAATCAATCACTATTTTTGTGTTATGTAAGTAATTGATTAAATTATTCATTTCTCGATCTTTAAAGGTAAAATGAAGGCTGGAATGACTTTCACAGGTTAACATTTTTTTTAAATCGAAAATTTAATCTAATCAATTATTACAATATTATGTTCAAATGGAAATGTAGTTGAGCCTATTCTATCGCAAGGATCGAGTGAAGTAACTATTTTAGATGATGGTTGGACAGCTATAAGTAATGATAATAGTAGGTCAGCTCAATTTGAGCATACAATACTTATTACTGATTTTGGTTATGAGATCCTTACACTATGACCAAAAATCTTCACTATCTAATACCTAGTCCTTATCTTATCGACTTCAACCGATTTGAATTTGCCTTAAGATTTAAAATAAGTACAAAAACTACACATGTACGGATATACGATTAGAAAAATTATAGTTTTTCACTACAAGTTTGTTCTAGTATACTTTAAGTTATACGTAAGTTATTGTTCTACTATATCAAAATATTAAATTAAACTTATCTACTCTTAAGTTTCAGTAGTAAATATATTACTTTTTAAGAAAGAATTACCAGTACAACTAAATCTGGTAACTAAATTCATACACATATTTTTTTGAATTTATTTTGAAAATTATAATTATTTTTTAATAAATTTAGATAGAGTAATATATAATATAGGTAATACATAATGTAGTTTACTTTTGTATTCATAATAAGAATAAAGTCATAGTCATGTTGTCGTCCTTATTCTTAGAATTAGTACTTAATTACCTACTTACATACTTATTTAATTGAATTTTAATGGAATCACAATATATTATAATTGTTTTTCAGTAATTCACATGTTTGTAATTAATACTACACATTACTACTATTCTACTATGTAATATCCTATGATAATAAATATTTATCTAAACAATCTAGCGTCTAACTCTAATATAGATAGGAATAGGAATATGTACATTATATAAAACATTTTATGGTTATATTTTAAATTTTAGGATAAAAAACAAAAAAATATATCTTACTGGGCGAATACATAAAATATTATATGCATTACCTAACCATCATAATATATACTTTATTGTTTGATGTACAGAACAGAATTTTTGATAAATATTACTTATAACTATAACTAATTAGTTAAATAGTAGGTACTAGGTATGTAGTACTAAACATTATTTATATTTGTAATGCATTACATTACCTACTAGATACATTATATATTACTTTTCCCAAAGTTAAAATTATAAATTAGAGAATAATTCATAAAAAATCAAAAGTTGTTCAACATTTGAAGTTGACGCATTTGCCTTAGAGCAGGTGTAAAGTTTTACTAATCTAATAATTACAGTATCTAATCTACGTATATATATTATAATGTAAAAATGGTAATCTAATAAATCTAATTCATGTATGTTTAATAATAGTTGAATTAATAAATAGGTAATAGTAAATAAATATCATCCGTTTCTTGCCTATATATATAGAATAGAGTCAATGTCAAAATTACAAAAGATTCGGATAGATCGTAGATTAAATCTACAATAATCTGTCTACTACTTTTTTTTTACTTTATCTTATAGCTTACTTACACTTACACCTATAAATTTTATTTTTCAACACTAACACGAAAAGTTTTAAATTATACGACGACCAATCTGATTTTGACAAATTGCCACTCTTACTATACAAGAACCATAAATTATGGTTAATATTAATAATAATAATAAGACTTAATATTAACTTAGCTACCTAATGATTATTATTACGAAGATTTTCTAGTTGTTCCTTTTTTGTAAATTTGGATTAAATAACAGCATACCAGAGCAATATAAGAAAATAAGGTTCTAGATTTATAAAGAATCCAATCGAGAATTAATTAAACCAATTTTGGTATTTGTCTTTAGATGATGATGCTCTAAGATGATGTCGTGATGATGCTCCGGTATACTGAAATTGTTAATCGCTCACAGTTACCCCCCTTTTCAACACCTTATAGCGATTAAATGGCCGATAAGGTGCCTTACTAATGTCGTTACTGCTAATAACTTTTGTCATCGAGTTTTTGGCCGACATGAACCAGTCTTCATTGCGAGTTATTTGATCTTCTGTACAAAACTCTTCGATCCAGTTCTGGTGCCATTTACCAAAAGAGTCATTGAGTTTTAAAGAAACTTTTTTGTGAGCCTCTCTCGCCCTTTTCAACGCTCCCTTTAAATACATGAAATTCTCACTATGGACAACATACACCATTTTATAAGAATTTGGATTGAATTGACACTGAAGATTCTCTTGAAGGATCAGTTCAGGACTGCTTAGCTTCTTTTTTCTTAATTCTTCTTTCTCTGCTAATTTCTTTTCTAATTCTGCCAATTCAAGTTGTTTTTCATCCCTTAAATAAATAAAAAACATAAATAAAAAATTAGAATGCAACAATTCTTTAATTTAAATCTATAGGTAATAAACTCTTACAATTCTGCATCTTTATTTTCTGAAGGATTTTCATCAACTTTTATTTCATCATTAGTTGTCTCTTTTGCTTTTTCTTCATTATTATCTTCATTATTATCAGAGTCATCGTCATTACTTTCTTTTGATTTAGTCTCCTTTGCCTTCCTCACGGCCTCAGCTAACAAAGAAACTGAAGATGTGGTTGGGACAATATCAGTATTTTCAGTATAAGATTGCTGTCGGAGTTTTTTCCACTGCCTAATATTTCTTGACAAAAATACAGGCTTTTGTAATAGCTCAAGTTTCAAATCAGCAGTGGAGTTCTTATTTGAAAAATCTTCAATGTAATTCGACCATCTTGCATTTTCTTCCGTTTGCTCTTGAGATGGTTCAGTATTTTCTAGCAATTCCATCGTCATTTGAAATGCTTTTTTATACTAAAATATTTAAAAAATTTTTTTACATTATTAATTATTACTATGTATTAGCTATTACACAATAATCAATAAAGCTTATCATGAGATGAGGAAATATATTTATGTGTTTATTTTAACTTACAATGATCACTTTTATGCAATTTTCTTGTGCGAAAGCTTTCTCCGATTTTTTCTGATAAGCTAGCTCTTGAGAAATTCTTGAGGCAGTTGTTGCACAAAGACCACCAGTTCCTTTTTGCTTATCAGCTTGTTGAAATAAATCCAAACATTGTTGACACGTTTCATCAGTTACAAGTGTTTGAAGCTAAAAAGTTTAATTATAGCATTAATAATTAATCATACAAAAGGCAAAATAATAATCTGATCTGGTATAAATATATATCGTAGTATATTTTGCGAAGCAAGAAATATTGAAAGCTACTTTATTTACCTGTCGTACTGAATTTGCAATGACTTTATCCATTGTGTAAACAATATAAGCTTGAATTCCAAACATCTCCCGTAATAAATCTTCATAGACGCTCATTTCCATATTGCCATCGAGAAGATTACGAACCATTTCAAGGAAGGTTGGATAAAGCTCAGCTATTAATCATAAAATGTAAATTAATATAAATTAAATCAAATTACAACTAGGTAATTAAAACTTATTCCTTACATTTTGAGCTTTCCACAACACTTTCGTTTGATTCTTGTTCTTGTATATATGCATTCATTGCACAGTCATACATTTTCGTGAGTCTCTCGCATAGAATTTGATACAATCGCAAAAAGATGTACCACGAGTTATTGACATAAAATAAAGTATAAGAATCATCCTATATGAAAATATGATATTAAAACATTTCAAATTATGTACAAGTAAAAGGTAAAATATAAAATATATCTTACTTCATCAACTGGTATATGAATAATCCCTTGTCCAGATGCTTCTTTAGCAGGCATATTAATGCTTTCATTAACATTTGAATTTGCTTTATTACTCATTTCATTAGGTTGTCGAAGAAGAGCATTGTTAAAAATTTCTGAAGTGGTAGATGTTGAAGCATCTATATCGACAAGATACCCTACATCTATATGTTTACTACCATTGACTATGAGTGCAGATTCACATGCTTGTGCTTTCAATTGCTCACTCAAAACTTTCAGCTCTCGTTTAGAAATTCGACGTGGTTCACTGTCAAATGTTGCTCCTTTAGTCCCAGCTTCAGAAGTTTCGTTATTACCATTCCCATTCTCTTTTTTAGCTCTAGAAATCATCTTTTTACAATTATGCTTGTGATTGTGCTTGTGCTTGCGCTTGTGATTGTGCTTGGCTCCATTTTTTCCTCTATTAGTTTGATCTTGTTCATCGTGTGATCCTAAAATGTTAAACTCAATTATAACACTTGCATTTCGACTTTTAAACCACTAATTAGAGGAAAGAAAAAATTGCCAATTAAAATGTTAGAGTAAAAATAAGAAAAAGATGTTTTCGACATTCATTGTAGAATTCAAGTTAAAGTGTTAATTTTTAAAAATATTTCATATCTAAGCGAAATATTTCCAGAGCCGATTAAACAAACAGCAGATTTTAACAACACAAGTTTTTATATACAAGAAAGAGCTTTACAAGTTGGTTTATTTTAAAAGCTAACTCTAAAAATAATCTACGATCTAATAGTAAGTTTTCAAAGAAAGGCAAAAAAGGATAGTATTTAATGTATATTATTAATTACCTTCGTTCTCATCTGAAAGCTTCATTCTCTTATGGCGAAACAAATCAGGAATAATTTGCTTTAATATCACTTCAATTTTTCTTTTATCATCTTTTTTAATTCCACTTTGCCGACGCATATGATGCAAAAGTAATTTACTAGCATCAACAAGAAAATCCCGATCTCGAAATTGTAGCGTCATAATATGATGAGTACTCGCTAATATAGCTCCGGTCGCAATTTGTTCATTACGCTATTGTCAATTAAATTAATAAAAGTGAATTAATTTCATTATATTTTTAATAAAATAATAATAAATGTAGTTCATAATTCATACCTTATTAAAAAGTGTTTCAATTTCATTTATAAGGGCCTTAGACTCCAATGCTCTCATATCTTCCTGCTTAAAAGTAAGACCTTGATGATCTAGCGATTTTAGATAAAATCTTTCCATCTGCTCTCTCCATGTAGCATTGAAAATTGTCTGGGCCTCTCTCCATTCTACTTCCTTAGATTTAAGACGTCTTAAGACAATTGGTACAGCCAATGATGGACACGTTTTTAAATCTTGAATTATTTCACCAGCTTTATCACCATATAATCTTCTTATTGATCTCTGGTGAATAGTTGGAGATGAACCACCAAGACAATCATCTAAGGAAAACTTTGCTAGTTTTTTACGTCTCATTTTTGAAATCTTCTTTGAAACTGCTTCTAGAACTTCTATTCAATTCCAAATAAATAAAATAATTACTAATTATAATTACTGGCATTGGTAGTAAATAATTACTATCACAGAGTAATTTATTATTATCTAGTGTAATAAAAAATAAACTTACCAATTGTCGAAGCATTTGTTTCAATCACAAAATCAAGCTAAAGAAAAATTAAATTATTATAATTAATCTAAACACTAAAAACACCATTGTTGTTTTAATATCATATAAATACAAAAATACACTTTACCTCAAATCTTTCATCTTCACATCTATAAATCTCTTCTTCAAATTGTGTTTTCCTTGAGGCTTTAAATGTTGAGCCCTCAGACCAAGTAGGAATAGGAAAAGAGACCCAAGTGTCATTAAGTACTTCGTTGCAAAGATCATCTCTTCCTGAGCATTCTGGAGATGCATGATTAGGAGGAAATGGAATTACACAATAACTTGCTCCAAGTCTTTTACATGTTGAAAAATCTTGAAATTTAAATAATAACTGTATTAGTATTTTAAGCTTTAAATTATAGTGCATATCACTGCACTCTACACTTACAATAAATGGTAAAATGTGTAATATAATAAAAGTTTTATCAAATCTTACCTATTTCAAGTTCTTGTTCTTCAAATATTTCCTCTTGTTCACTAGCGTCTTCATTTACCTCAATAAACTCTTTAAACCAAGTAAGAAGTTCTGGGCTTTTTATCAAAAAGGGAGTACACATTTGAACTAATTCACTTCTTGTACATATTTCTTCATTATAGAGAGCTATGCATCTTAAGAAGTTATCATATACATCTTGAGAACGAAGCAATTGTCTTACTTTATCAAAGAATTCGTACTCTTTACCCGTACCATATTCGCTGGCTTCTGAAATATCTTTGATTTGTGCTAATTTAATTTTTTTGGGTGGTCGTCGAAGAACTGCTGGGCTTTTTGAAGCACCTACTGCTTGAGCTGTTGCTTGGACTTCTTGTTCAATATTATTTGTGAGCCCCTAAAAAGATACAAATTAAATGTTATTAATACAAGCGAGCCCTTACTATTCAACTTTGTCCGTAACAAATCGTCTTCATTTTCAAACAATTTTGATACCTCTGTATAAACTTCCAATTTAGTTAAATGTTTAGCAGATGGTGGCAAACCTTCATTAATATTTCTCTGCTCATTTTGATAAGTACGAAGTATTTCAAGAAATTGCTTATATTTCTCTGGCTGACCTTGGAATCGGTTCTATATTAATGTAATAAGTATAATATTTAATTAAATAGTTTAAAAAAATTTCTTAGATCAGATTTATGTCTACTTACCTTTATTTTATGCACATAATTGATGGCATGATGATCAAATTTTACTGGTTGGCTTTGCAATAAAGGGAACACTGGTGAAGGTAGAAAAGGAGACGTTAATGAATGAGTAAATGTTGAAGTTCCTTCTTCATAATTATTTAAATCGTTTGCTGTCAATCCTGATGTAATGTTAGTAGGTGAAACTCGATCATTGCTTTCAATTAAAAGTGAAACATTACTTTCAATTAAACTGTTAAACAAGAAAGCAAATTAATATTTCACATTAGAAAAATGTTTACAGGAAATTCATATTTTTTACTTTAAATAGGGTACCTATGAAAAGTACTATTCGGATTCGGGGTCGTTGGTCGAAGTAGTTGAATATTTGAGGAATGTTGCATAATTGAACTGCTTGAAATTGGTGGTCCACCAAGGTGAGTCGCAGTCTATAAGTATAAAAATATGTTTAATTAATTAGCAATAATAATATGAAGTCCAAAATAAATATTAACAACACAATATTACAAAAAACAATTACACAAGAATTTACTCCTGGTTGAACTGTAGTCTATAATTACAAAATAAGCAATATGTAATGTAGTAGGCAATTTATATAATTTTATAAAATTAATAACACTTTTAAAAACCACTAAAATTCCTTTAAAGTAAATTGTAATAAGTATGTAAATAATATGAGAAAGTCAAATTTACTTACAACAACATGAGAAGTAGTATTTGGGGTTGTTGGTCGAAGTGGTTGAATATTTGAGGGATGTTGCATAATTAAACCGCTTGAAATTGGTGGTCCACCCAAGTGAGTTGCAGTCTATAAGTATAAAATTACGTTAAATAATTAGCAATAAATATAATACCAGTCCAAAATGAATACCTACAGAATAACTCTTATAATATTACAAAAAATACTTACACAAACACAAGAACTTATTCCTTCTCCTGCTTGAACTGTAGTCTATAATTAATAATTACACAATAAGCAATATGTAGTAGATAATTTATATAATTTTATAAAATTAATAAACTATAATAAACACTTTTTAAAACCATTAAAATTCATTTCAAGTAAATCTTGAAATTGTAATAAGTATGTATATAATATGAGAAAGTCAAGTTTACTTACAACAGCATATCCACCAGTTTGTCCACTCATATTTAATGGCACCTTTAAAAAAGCAAATAATTTAAATGTGTTACTATTTTATAATAATATTCTTTCGTCAAATTAAACTCAAACCTGGTCAGTTATTTGAACTTTTATTTTATTTTTATATCCAGCTGGTAAAAAGGCAATAAACTCCTTCATAAGTTCAGGATGACCACAAAATAAATCAGAAACTCGGGCTATAACCCCAGGTGTATCAATGCTAGAGAGAAAAGAATTAAGTTATTTTAAATTACTTTACGATATTTTGATTATTTTGCTAATAGTTGTAGATATTACCTTTGTGATTTAAATTCTTGCATAATATCCATGAAATCATTATAGAGCAGGTCACCAATTTTACATTTAACTTTGTCAAGATAATTAAGTGCATCCTCTACTTCATGTTGCTGATTTAGTAATTAAAATTAAAAAAAGAAATATCTGTATATATAAAATTTTATAATATTAAAAGTAAAGAGTAGATAAAATATAGATTATATTAATTTCAGTACCTCTGATTCTGATGGTGATGGTTCTGTACTTGAACTCTGACCAGCATTACTTCCTTGGTTTGAATCTCCATTCATTTGATTATTTATTGGGTTAGAGACTGAGACATTACTGAGCAAATTACCTTCGATTAAACCACCATGGATCCCAGATGATGATGAATGCATTGTGGATGCAATTACAGCTGGAATTTGTGGTTGACCTGAAGCAAGTGTTAAAGTAATATTATTGGATTATTAGTTTGATTCAATTCAAGTCTCTAATTAGGGATTCTAAGTGGAATAATAATAACAGAAAATAAAAAACTAAATCATCTATCGTGCCTTTGAATGTCCACTATATTTTACTGCACACATAATTATAAGCTTAAAAACCATTATACAATGCAAATGCTCTCATTAAAGTTATTTTTTAATCTGTGTAATAGTAGTGGTGCAAAATAACTCACCACCATGATGCTTTTAAAAGATTAGAAAATAATTGAGTCAACAACCTAACACCCTAGTATAATTATATTAATGCTCTATAATACTCTATCTCTATAAAAAATAACGAATTTATGATTATGATGGAGTCGTTCGTCGTCTCTTTTCGTCTTTCACATGCATGACATGACATGACATAGACATGACGTGATAGAAAAAAACCTAAAAAAGTACAGCAAAAGTATATTTATAAATAGAATAGAGAGAAGGCTCTTACCTGGGTTATTTTCAAATTCATTAAGACGAGGAGGTCTTTCAATTGGTGGCGGTGGCCCGTCCATCTGGTTCATCAACTGAACGAAAACTAGAGTCTTTATCTAGAATTAGAACTTAACTAGTGCGTAGAAGTAGAATTAGAAAATCAATAAGCAAAAAGAAGCAAGTTGAGAAACTTTCATAAAAAAACTGGATTGTCCCAGCCGGCCCAGGGAGTTGTCCAGTCGTCCTAGTTTGCGGACACCACCACCACAAAAAAGGCCAACTTATTGTATTAGCTTTCCGATAGTAAATTAGTAGTTAGTTAATTATTTTAGTTTAAATAGCTTTTGCTTTTTGGTAGATTTGTATTTGGAATTTGGAGGGAGCTTACACTGCACTGGTCATGGTACACTTACAGGCAGGGACAGCAGCATAAGGTCCAAGGTGCATATAAATCCAGCGAGAGGTTATCAAATGGCCTTTTGAGTGAATTTTGGGGGGAGAAATCTCTTAAAGTACTCCACGTAGAGACTTGAAATTTTTATTTTATTATATTCGTAGACACATTTCACAAATGTTTGTGCAATTAAAATTTTGCTAAAAATTAGGTACCGTGTAAACAAAAGTAAAAAGATTAGAATTAATCTTTGCTTATCTTTTTTACTCTTTTTTTACACCATACCTAATTTTTATATAAATATATAAATCTATAAATTTTAATTGCGCAACCATTTGTAAAATGTGTCTACGAACATAATAATAAAAAAATTCAAGTCTCTACGTGGAGTACTTTAAGAGATTTCTCCCCCCAAAGTTCTAAGTTCACTCAAAAGGCCATTTGATAACCTGTCGCAGGATTTATATGCACCTTGGCCCTTAATATAAATAATTGATTTGTATAATCCAAACAAATTTAATTTACCTAGTATGTACCTAGTTAACAGGGTTAAAACCTAACTATCAGAGAGGGGTGTGCCAATTTTAATTTTGGCTTTTGTGATAATAATTAGTTAATAGTAATAATTATTATCTTATATATCTAATATGTAGGGTACAATTAGATATATTTTTAATCAGTTATTATATATTATATTATAATTATATATAATATATAATATATTCTATATTCTGTTTTATAATTTATAATTAATAACCTTAATTGAATACTTCCCAGGCTCTTCATGATACTTATTTGAGCGAATACAATGTCCAGCACTATACATATTAGCAAAGATTTTAATTAAGGTTTTAATTTAATATACCTAGCTATTTTATCAATATACAATATGTTTGTAGTTAGGTAAATAGATATAGGTGGATATACCCATATACGTGCTTAGTTTCAATTTGTTTAAAAAACAAAGATTTTGATTTTGATTACATATTTAATTTAATCTAAAATAAGTATATACCTTAATACTGTATACGCAGTAATATACTTACGTAATTATTGTAGTTTCGTTTAGTATTACTGCACCGCATCCACCACCTGATCTTGGCCGGTAAAACATAGCCTATATTACCATAATAATAATAATATATAATATAGGGTGTAGTAAACCAAAAATGAAATTAAACCGTCCCGCCGTCTGAATTTGAAAATATAGCAAATAGTAGAGATATTTTGGTATATCCCAAAAGTTTACTATTTTGGGACTTTGTTTAGGTAAGGTGCCACAAGATATATTATCAGCATAATAAATCAAAATATATTTTAAAGAATCTAAAATTTAATTTGGGTCCAAATTTCTATAAAACTGAAACCGAAATTTATATTTATAGCTATTAGACCTAAATAGATAACCATGCGGGTCAATGGCAATGGAGTCATTGTATAAAAGCCTGCATTTTGTACAATGATTCATGTGGAATATTATTATTTCATTACCGCAAAAGGGAATTCTCCCTGAGCTGCATCCTCACCGTTCATAATACGAGGACGATATGAGAAGACCACAGAGTCTTGAAACTTCATTAAAAATATAAAGGTCAATATCTTCACAATTTCACCCATGATTTCCGCTTTTATCAGAATCAGTATTTAATAAATGATTATTTATTAAAAATTGGAACTAAACCCTTAAGTAGTTGGGATTTGGATTTCTATCCATTTTCAATTGATATAAGAGGCAAAAAAAATTTCTTAAGAGTTGTTAAATGCGAGACCATACCACATGTCACATACTTTAAAAAATAATTTTTTTTATCGTAATTTCAGCATAAGGTACTGAAAGAGCTTCATTAGGAGGTAAAAATATCTCGACGACCGATTTTTTATCTCAAAACACTTCTGAACTATAGCTGGTTGAAAGTTGAAAAATCGACGTTTTTTACCTTCAAGTTAACCAATTTTTCTGACGTCGTGTCAGAGGTCAAATTGGAAATCTGAAAATAGGGTCATGTAGGAAATTTAGTTCCTAAGAAGAGGATTTAAGGTCAGAATTTTTGTACTAAATTTTGA